>JAPYZO010008817.1:0-15998 GCA_030522905.1 Torymus flavipes | reverse complement strand
ATACGAGGTCCAGGTCATGTGCGCGTCTCTCATTGGAAATAACATTTCGCATGTACGTTCTGGATTATATTACGCGCGGGTTGTGAATGAGGCGCAGATTCGTTATTTGCGAGGTAAAATAGTGGCTGGATAAGTGGAGAAAATGAGATTGGTTATGGTTACAAATTAATCATTCCCATATACTAATTAACATAGTTGGACAAGCTAAAATTATTTTTTTTTAAATTATTTATCGTTACTTTTTTATTAGCTCGTTTACAATGCAAAATAATGTCGACATTTTTATAATTAATTATTCCTTTGTGTAGTAAAATTTGTACAATTTTTTTCCAATTCATTTATTATTATATTGGTCACTTTTATTTCAGTATTTTATTTCCGCATTTTATACATTTTTTTAACAATTTCAAAATCCTTCATCACGGTTAATGGCATACATTAATTAAGCATCATTTTTAATTAATGATTTTGACGGTATTCCCTTAGAGGAGGTTTAATACCAGAAAGCAATTAATGACGAATTTAACAAACTTTAATCCTACCTTTAGCTCTACGAGCTCATCCGAACTATTCAATTAACTGCGAAATTCTGACAAGGTCCAAATGGCGAAAACAAAAACAGAGTTAATTAATCCCTTGAGTGCGAAATGGAAATAAATGAAAGTAATCCTGATGAATGAAGCTTTCATTACTAACTGTAATAACTTTATAACAACTAATACTTTCAAATTGATGTAAAGGCTTTACAAAATCAAGTGAAATCCAATATTGCTCAAGTCTATATAAATAAATATTATTTTCAATATCTGATTGAGTAATTGGTATTCGGGCCTCGATTTTGAAACATGACTCTGACAGGAATTGCCTTGAGAGGTTGGTAAAGATTAATGCGAATCGTAATAAAGATTGAAAAGGAATAGCTTTAATTTTTAACCTGGTGTCAGGGCGATTTTGACCTCGATTCCCGAGATCCTAAGGCACACACCGTGACTTGCATGATAATTTTAATGAAAAAATTCCCCGGTGGATCAGTTTTGTATATAGATGTCCAACCTTCTATACTTACCACATTGTGAGTTCAAAAAATTCTACATCCAACTAATTATCGATACATTTTCTGCCTCTGAACCCCCTATACACCAATCTGGTGATTACAAAATAATGCTCCTTATCAATACCGATAATCCACGGCGTAGACAACGCGCTTATCCCTACTTTCTCCGTCTTTTCTCTTTCTCTCCCGTTTCTCAACCCTCGCTTTCGAGATAAGAACACATCCGCTCGAGACAGTCTCCGAGACCCTCCTCCCCGAGAAAGTGACAAATACAAAAGTGACCATTTCTCATCGAGGAGGTCGAGCGTAGCAAAATCGGGTCAAGCGCGCGGGAGGGATAGGGGGAGTAATTTAAGATAGCGCGCCCAACGGGGAAAGAGGTAGAGAGAGGAGAAGAGGGGAAAGCGAGGGCGATCAAGTCAGGATGATAATCGAAAGTATACCGAAGTTGGTGGGTTGTGTTCACGTAACTGCGTGAATTTCGTCAAGAGGTGGGGAATGGCCAACTCGTGGGGTACACGCGCGTCAGGTACAAGCGATGTTCCACGGCGGTGGTAGAAGTTTGATATTCAAGGGATGCCAAGAGGTGATGCGAGTGTGCTTGTAAGTTCGGCTAATGATACGGTGGTGACAGAGGTGGGATGCTAATCGTATCTGCCATGAAAACAGTAAGCTAAAGTTTTATACTACTTATTTCCAAAAAATAATTTCACCAAGATAAAGCAACGTGTTTACCTATTTAACGATAATTAATATTATTCAGAGGAAAAGCACTTTATATTTAAAAACTAAACGTTTCTGAAGAAAAAATATAACTATTATGTTCATCCTTGTAATCCTAACTTCTTATACCGACCTTTTATTTAACGACATATTAAATCTCTCACTAACGTGGCTAAGGACTAGATGCACGTACATAAAGTCGCAAACGAGCATATAACAAACTATTAAAATAAGTATTCTCATTAACGACACCGTCAGTCGTCCACCGCCTCCCCACATTGCACGATAAACTACACGGAGCAATTATCTGCGCCAGCTTCTTATAAAGTCTCACAAAAACTCCCAGCTGTTAATCCAATCGTAAAGCTTCGCACAGCCTCCAGCATCTCCCGTGCCGGAAGGTCGCAATAAGTATTATCCGCATTCTCAAGCTCCCAGCATGGGTGCGCGATATCGCGTTCGCTTCTTTTTGTCTCCTCGTGGGCACATGCAGGTCAAGGCCAATTAAAATTTGCCCGCCCGCGCCAGCGCCTAAAAGCCCGGCACCCCGCGAAATAGAGTGAGAGGCAGGGAGGGAGTTGGCGGTATGGATATATTCTGTTCGAGTTGTGGCCTCCGGGGGATGAGATTAGGGGCTGGGGATGGATGAATTTTTTATGTAGGTTCGAGGTTTTTGGTAAGCTTTTTTTAGAAATGTTGATATTTTTTTTTAAATTTTCGAGCCGAGAAGATAGATGTTTTTGTTTTGCTGCCATAAATCTTCAAATAATTAATTTACTTGTTAATTATGAAGACGAGATCAATATTCTAGCTATTTGGGCCGAGTTTTCGCATATATCAGAATTTTATTTAAGGAAAACAATAATAACCAATGCAATTTCTTATGTTTCATGTAAAAGAAACCAAATAATTTTTTTGTAAAGAATATTAAAAAAAAAAGAATGCCCTACAATTTATTAGGAGCAAAGAGGCACATTTGAAACATATTTTTATGTAGATTGCGGTAGGAACTAAAATTTACAACAGAAACAGTTTTAGGAAAATTCAAGAAAAATCATATATATTTTCGCAGCGTTAGCAAAAAACTGTATGTCTTATCATATCCGATTCTTTTTTTTGCTACGTACGTTTCGCAAATAAATTCTGATACAGGATTTCAAAAAATTTTTTGGTTATATGAGATGTATTTTTTTTTTACAGAGAACTTTGTATAATTCTACGTTAAACTTCAGTTTGATGTGTCAAATGGTTTTTAAGCTCACATGCAATTACCACGACGTTAATGAAAAAAGTGTTTCGATAAATGTAAGCTCGACGTTTTGACAAGGAATCCAAGTATACTTATTACAATAACAGTGTATGCGGGAAATTTTAATAAGTTTTAGTTCAACATAGGATAAATTTAACATCTTATTTTGAATTTATAAATAATTGTATAATTGAAGGTTTATCGTATCATGTATTGTCTCTGCATTTGTCTATCAGATGTATCTAGTAACAGATCGTTTCACGGCGATAAAAGGACAGAGAAAACGCCTTTACTCCTTACAATATTTCAAAAATGCAAAAAGCAAAAATTTCACAGAAATTCCATAACCTCGGATTGTCCGTAGATTTCCACCAGTCAAACGCATATATATTCGCCAATGTAAAATAACAAAGCGAATCAGACGATCTACTAAAATACGTTTTCCAATTTCAAAATTTTCCTTATTTCAAAGCAACTTCCTTGCAGCGCTTTCAATGTTGATTCGCGAGGAATGTAATATTCCGAAAATAAACAGTCAGGCGAGCGCGCATAGAAACGTTTAAGACGCCGAGCGCGAATTTCAGTCACTGTGCAGGAAGGACGCGTGCGAGTCGGTAGCGCGCGGATATCGAAGTTCGATAAAAATGATGGATGTATTCGAATTTCGATAAGGACTTTGGCTCGAGTGTTTATTTTGCGCGCTCGCTTTAATAATCGACCTTAGAATACGAGGTTGGGTTAGTAAAGTAGTCCGAATTCGATGAATAGCGAATAGAATTCTTGAATAGTTGATGGGTTTTGATTAACATTGGTCATTCATATGCAGTTGATACTGTTTCAGACGGTAAGATATATTCAGCAGATTAGCAATAAATTTTTCAGGTATCCATAATGGTAATATGGTTTTTGCATATACACGAGAGTTCAAGTGATATAAACTGAAATCTATCGGACCATATCAGTTTCATATAGTTTATACATTTTTGATGATATTTCTTTCGACACAATCGGAGTTACGGAAAGAGAAAATATTTGCGGAAAATCAAAATAGCAATATTCTCAAATGTATCTTTATTGCAGTCAAAATAACCTTCTCTTTTCCATGACACGTGTTCCGTAGTCGCAAACGATGACTGACTACAAGATGGAAATGTAAAATGAAACTAGCCACTTCGCAACACTTGCTTTTCGTTTCTCAAAAATACTATAGCACTGGACTTATTTGATACTTTACTTATTCAGACCAGCAAATAGTAGTATAGTTGATCATAAATATAAATCTTGAAATATCGATATTTGAGAATATAGAATTACTATCATGCAGAATGGAAAATTTTCATCTACACTACTGCAAGCTTTCAGATATACACGATCGTCATAATTTTATTACACCGAGTTATACCACATCACATTTAATCCGACCTCCAACTGCAAAAAGAAAAATAAGCCCAACTTAAGGCAAAATGCGCGACTCGTAACGACAATCAGGCCATTAAACTTCCATGCGCCGAGCAGTGCCGTTAACACCGTTGATCCCTTCACCCGAGGCACATCGACGGGCCGTAAAGCCGAAACGTTCTCTCCCTCTCTATCCGCCCGCCTATCCTTCTCCCTCTCTCGACGAGTTTGCGAGGAAAAAAAAGCCTGGCCGTAAAAGGGAAGACAGAGAGCGAGAGAGCGTCCGGCTGCTGGCGAGGGCCGCAGCTGCGGCGATGGATTCGATAATCTCGAGGCGGCGGCGGCGGCGGCGGCGGCCGTGGTTTCCACTGGCGCTACGACTGCGGGTTAGCGAGTAACTACTACTACTACTACTGCCGCTACCACACTACTGCGAGCAGCAGCAGTGGAGCTGCTATATGTCGGACAGGGCAGGGCGGGATCCGGGCGACGCGCGCTCCGCTCTCGGAGCGTATAATGGCACGCGCGGCGAAACTCGGCGCAATCTTCGACGTGAGTTTCGCTGTGCTAATGATGAGATCCGGCCACAGGGACGATATTTAAGCGTGCGGTTGTCTATATGTGTGTGTCACGCTGCATGTCGCGACAAGAAGCGGGAAATTAGTTTTTCCAAGTTTTCGAGCAATTATGTATAAGCGGTTGGCTAAATATCTCGTATATAGTTTGGGGTATGACATTGGGTACATTTGTTGGCGTTAATTGCGATGTTTGCTGATTTCGTGTAGAGGATTTTCGAATGGAATATTTTTTAGTAATAATTTTGATTATTTGGGGTACGAACGAATAACAAAGTCTGGGTTTATATATCTGAAATTTGTTTTCAGTCTAACATTGCGAAAAATGAATTTGCATAAAGTAGAGCACAGTAATTTATATCCTCTTTTTGTACTTTTACATGAAAATATCTCGTTCCACTGATTTTAATTGAATTGAGTGCATATTTTCAAATAATTTAAAAAATATATGTTGAAAACATTTTGTTATTTTGGGTATTTCTGTTTTATTAAAAAAAAAAAAAAAAAACGTAAAGTTTAAAATATCTTGTTGCACGAGTCTACTTCACGTGGTTTCAGAGCCATCGGTCAGAAAATGTTTATGTCAAAATGTTAAAACAAAGTTTTAAATTATGCTCAAAGGAAACTGTAAATTTCAGAAGAAAAAAAGATACTATTATGCGAGCTATACTGAGAAACATCTGCATAAATGTTGGGTTAGTTGCGGCAATATTGTTGTAGTCTGCATATTTCCCAGTAAAGTTCATTACAAGCATTCCACGTTATTTCATTTTAAAATGTATTTGAGATAAATACACCCGCGTAATAGAGATACCATATAAATACTGTATAAGTACATTACAAGTTATTGCTACGAAACGATTGTTAAGCCGATTTTAAATAAATCACCAGTTCACTTTGACCATTTCACCACGGTATAACGAGAAAAAATGAGCTTATACTTAATTACCATGAATACACACTGAGCTCCAGTAACGCCGATATTCTCGCTCCAAGTATTTTATCCTCCAAAAAGGTTGAAGCTTGCATCGTCGGCGTAGTGCTCCGGCGTGTCGGAGAGGCGCATCGATAATTTACGGAAACGCCTTTGAACTTTTAAAAGCATTGCCGCTACTCGCCGGCTTTAAGCTCCCCTCTCTCTCTCTCTTACACACTATCCCAAGCTCACCTCTCCCGTTTTAATTATTATCACGGAGCTCCACCTATTGCGCACGCGCACCCCCTAAAGAATCGCTTGCTCCGAGAGAAAAACACGCTGATGCTCTCGCGCGCTCACGCTTATAGGTCGTTTAAGAGATAAGCTCTGACCGCTCTCGCGTGCCACGCCGAGACAACAGCCGGCAAATATACAAGAGACTCGGAGAGAGAGAGGCGAAGCAAAGTCGAGAAATTTTAAATTCAAATTCACTCTCTTTCTGCGAGCGCGTTGGCCGGCGAGAGAGCAAGTGCTTTAGATAAAGAGATGGCTGTCATCTATTAAGTAAGACGGAGCCGGGCCCGCTAGAGAGTGTGAGAGAGAGAAGAGCTTCCCGCGCGAGAGACCGAAGCATAGCGGGGGTGAGAGAGAGAGAGAGGGAGAGAGGGTATAGAACGGGGTATCTGGCACACGAGCGTACCTATATACGTGCAATCGCGTGTGTGAGAGCTGGTGCACAAGCTCCCGCGCTCGCTCTCACACACAGGTGCGAGAAAGTAGGATCAAGCGCGGCGGCGGCGGCGGCGGCCGCTCGAGAGAGGGAACAAAAGCGAGCGAGCGAGCGCGCGCAGCATCCAGCGTGGGAGCGAGACAGAATACACACAGAGACAGGCGCGCGCGCCAGAGAGAGGAAGCGAGACGACTAGAGATCGAGAGAGGGAGATGCGCGTGCGGGAGGGATGACGGCGGTGGCGGCGCAGGCGCGGGATAAGGGTGGCACAGCGCACGGGCGGGTAGCTCGCACTACGCCCGGGACGTCACGGCTCGAGAGCGCCGCGCGGTGCTGCACCACCGTACGTCGTCGTCGCCGTCGTCGCCGCGCGAGACACTGTGTCCTGTGCGCAGTGTGTTGTTTTTTTCTTCAGCTACAGTGCGTGTGCGCCGTCCTGACAGACGAAGCTGTGTGCAAAGCATCCCTCCCTCCCTCTCGTCGCGCACACAGACAGCTGACCTTCCACCCCGCGTCCGGGAAGAGATACACAGAGAGGGAGAGGAGTAGCAGCCGACCCTGCCCTGGGCACGCGCGCATGTGCGTGCGCGTCTTTGGAGGCTGCTGCGGCTCCTCGGTGCTGCTCGTCGTCTCTCGAGAGGAGAGCTAGCGCGCGCTGTGCAGCCGCGCCAGCAGTAGCGAGTGAGTGAGCGCGCGTGCGACGAGGAGGGGGCGCGTGCGACGAGCGCGACCGTGAAAATCTGTCCTCGCGATCGAAGAGAGAGAGACAGAGACAGAGAGCCAGCCGCTCGCTTGTTGTTTATTATCGCACGCAGAAGCTCTCGAGAGCTTTTCTCTCAAAGAAGAGCGAGAGGAGACACGCGGCGCGTAAGTATGCATAAGTCGAGACTCAAGTGTCAGCCACGTAGCCGCCGCCGCCGCTGCTGAGGAGGAGAGCAGCAGCGCTTTCACGGAGAGAGAGAGAATAAGGTGGGGTCGGAGCAGCATCTTCAGCAGCAGTTGCAGCAGCGGTAGTGTGTAGACCGCGCGGGCGCAGAGTTGCCAGCAGATATATAACCGAGGGAGTGCTGAGAGAAGAAAGAGAGAGAGAGAGAGAGAGAGTTTCGAAGCCAGCCAGCCAGCCAGCCAGCCAGCCAGCCAGCAGTAGCACAGCACTCGCAGCAGCCATGGGCGAGAAGGCCGCGAGCAAGAGCGGCTCCGGCGGAGGAGGAGGCGGCGGCAGCGTGTCTCGCGTCGAGGGCGGTGGTACGACCCCTTTCTTTCTTTCATTCTTTTCTGCTCTCTTTGCTCTCTATTCTATGCTTCTCTTCTTGTAGTTGTAGTAGTGCTCTCTCTCCGCTAGTATAGTTTTTCTGTGCCGCGAGCGCGCGCGATGATCTAGTTTGGGAAGAGGGAGTGAACGCGCGCGCTTGTGAGGCCGGGATGCTGATGCTTTTGGAATATCTGCTGAATGTTTTTTGAGGAGAGAGAGAGATGAGTGATAGTTTTTTCTTTGGTTTGCAAAGTGTGTTTTTTGGATTCTTGGTTGGAATAAATCGTGGTGGACGAAAAAAAGCTGGAGAGGAGATTAAGATTAGTGTCTGACTAGACTTATCCCTTTTCCACTGTCGTGCATGCCGTAGTATTTGAATAGGGGCGAAAGTTTGCGTTGTGGACTACTGGGCAGTGTGAATGGTGCGGCATGACTTTTGCGGTAGGAATTGGAGCTTTAAAAATTGAGAACGAACAAAAAATTTTGTTCAAGTTCAGAAAGTGGTAGGACGGGGTATGTTTATAAGTTGGCTGAATGTACCCAGTTCTCCACTATTTACTGCAAAAATATAAGCACCCGTTCTATTTCGTAAATTTGACTGCATATTCTGACATTTTTTTATGTATTTCAAGATCGTTTTTCGTGCTTTTGATAATAATGATTGCGTAATTCTCCATCACCACATATTGCGATAAAAATCTAGCAATTTACTGAAAAATAGCAAAAAAATTTCAGTATATCGGTTATTTATTTTTAAAAGAAAATAAAAAGGCAATAGTCATAGCATACTCATAAATCAAATGTTGAAAAATCGTTGTAAAATCAACATAAAATATATTATTGCTTATTCAACCCAACGTTGAATTGGTCTGACTCAATTCAGTTATGTTCTACTTCATGTACATTGTACACAATCGTACCCTTAACATGACAAGCTATAATTGGTTATTTCTTTTTCCCCTGTAAACAATATTTGTTCAATAAATTTATAATCTTAAATTAATCTGTAAAAGTATAAATTATCAGGATATATCTGAATAAAAAAAAACAAAAGCATATAAATGTATTAAGGGGATGTTGATGTCAGTACTAAATTACGTTCCAGTATACTCTTCACTTTTAGTTTTCATTATTGAATTTTCATCAAACATTCCGGTTATCCACTGTTATTCAGTTGTTCCGGATACTCTACAATCAAAATCATCGAAATATACTTAAAATTGGATAAAAATAACGAAAAAGACAATCTAAGCTTCTGTTGTGGGTCTTTATCTGCACAACAGTATTAAAATTCCATTGTAAATTTTCCTTTTATGTAAAAGAACGGTCTTTTATCATTTGATGAATAAGTTATTGTAATAAAAAAACCTCGTTACTAAATTTTTTGTAGAAAAATGTATTTTCAAACTTTTAAAGTAGCACTATTAAGTTTTGCTAACAAGAGCTTAGGAGGTTTCTCTGTCACAAAAAGTAAAGTTAGTTTTAATAACCTTTTCACACTTTCTTGTGGTTTAAAAGTCTTCTTTTCACGTAGTAAAATAAATTGTTAGAGTAAATTAAATAATTTTTCGAAAATCTCTTATAAATATATATGCAAGTTAGTCTTCAAAACGAGGATGCCTTTATAAACTATTAATAAAAAGCATGTAAAATTAATATAAATATAAATCATCTATAAAATTTTACATAAATAAATAGAAAATTTTGCATGCATATCAATACAAAAATTTATTTAAAGTCATATTTTATGTTCATTACAAAATATTACGTGACATGCCAATCTTTTTACTTATTATAATAAAGTTTATCCCTTTTCTTGTTGTTATTTTCATACTTTATCTATTTTTAAATAGTAATATTCGTTTTATACATACGTTTATCTACATTTACTAATTTGATAGGCTTCTGTAAATATCTCCTTTTTTTTATCACTAATATTATCATCAATTTTTTTCACATAATAAAAACAACTTAATAAAGTTTATATTACATAAGTATCAATTTAGTTATAACAAATAAAAGTTATTTAATTTCCTAAATTATTCTGGTTCTATAGAAGCATTAATAGTTCAAAAGTTTCCAACCTAATGCTTGGAAATGTTGAATCATGACTTAAATTTATCGAGTCGAACTAGCAAGAAGTTGGGTGTTACTTTGAACATAATAAAAGTTACACCCGAAGAAATTATTCCCAACTTTGAACAGTGTTATGAGTCTGCTAATATTTACTTTCGAATGTGCAATAAATGATTATTAACAATTAAAATTATGTTTACATATTCCGATTGAAGAATCCCGAACAAGGTGTGAGATTAATTATTTTTCGAAATGTAACCTGTTAAATGTATGCCATCGGGTCACTTACGAGAAGAATAAAAAGCCATGTAATTTGAAATAAAATTGAACAAGTTGCCAAATGAGAAAGATTTTAAAAAGCCGAGTGAAAATTAATGCCTGTCCTAACTCGGGTTATACTACTTCCATCTATTTAGTACAGAAACTTTTAGACATTTTAATAACTTTGTTATTTAAGAAACTCTCCAATTTTTCCTTCGCATTGAATGTTATTTATAAGAGTTTCTAAATTATCAAAACAGAATATTAAATCAGATTTTTACATCAAATTTTTCGTTAGTCATTCGTTATTTATAATGACTAAAATTATAAGCGGAAATAAAAACTTGATATAAATGACAGAATATATGAGAATGCGTGTACGAATTTAATTCTTTATATTCCGCCAGTTATTATGACTAAAATTTAATATACAACAACAGCAAATACGTATTGGATTAATAGTTATAAAGATTTAATCTTGAATAATAAATAATTAAATAAATATTTAAACTTTTTATTAAAATATACTCTTAAAAAGCATATATAAAAGACTAGATTTCTGAATAAGCTCTATCTTTTGTGGGGGGAAAATGAAAATACTTTCAACTCGTTAAATAGAACAAACAGTGCTCTCTCCTATCTATATCAGTATACTCTCCTCCAGCAACGGGTAAACTAGTCTTTCGCTTTTTTCTATTCATCAAAGAAGTAAACAGAACGGCTTGATTATCTCCGACGTCCACGTGTCAATGGTTTCATCTATTTTGTTGTACAGTAAGCCACCCACATACATACACGCACACACAGATGTACGTATGAGACACGCTACTATCGGGGAAATCACTCGAGATGAAAGCTCTGGAGCATCTCCTACCCTTTCGCTTAATTAATTGCATTCATTTTCGGGCGCGCTCGCCGAGAATTCCGGATGTACCGAGAAAAAAGAAAATACGCGAGTGGTCAGAAATATACCGACGCGTAACATACACGAGCTCGCGCGCACTCGTATGAAAGACAGATAACGAGATAGCAGGCTAATTATATTTGTGCGCGCGAGGCGCGCATAAGTAACGAGGACGCGAGTGAAAAAGTCCAAAGAGATCTCTCTGTGTGTGTGCATATAGCCCGAGCACGAGCAGTGTATATTCGCGCGAACCGATGCGATGCCGCATGCGATCGATTCGAGGCGCGTGTGACTGTGTTTAATGGCGTATTTTTAGACGCGGCGAAGATCCGACGCGTGTGCAGCCGGGAGAGAGACAGCAGTGGTTAAAGGTGAACGCGACGTTGAATTGATAAATTTTGCGCGCGGAGGGAGGGTTGTAATCCAACGTGACGCCCACGCGCCCAAGACGTCATAGCCGCCCTGGCGAGGGCACAGGTCAGACACGTGAACCAGAGTCGAGTTCAAAAACATGTTTTGACGAGTCGGATGTTTTTCCACGATGTACAGTTGAATTTTCTTTACTACCCATAGAGGATTTATAGCTTTATACAGCTGAATAACAAAGTTTTTAGTTTTATGATTTAAAATATTGAAATAGATATACTGTAATTGTCGATTCACCGCGTCGTCGTTTTTTTTATCGATGTAAGTACAAATTCAATTTTCCGTCGTGGGTTATATACGAGAGCACGTGGAACGGCAGCTAAGAATAGAAAACTTTTTACGTCGGTTTTATTTTATCAATTTTGCAGCGGCGGCGAGAGTACGCCGCGTTATTATTAATCGATGCTTTTATTAGCCGCGCAGGACTTTGGTAACGTTCGTCTGTGTATATCTTGAAATATCGAGCGACGTGACGTGACGGTTCACATGAATTGTTAAAAATCTTAATATAACCGGTACGAAGAGACATCAAGGTAAAGTCCGAAATTAAATCACTCTCACTCGCTAAGATCGACTTAATCGAATTTAAAAGAAGCAGCGTTTTGTTCAGCAAAAAAATACGTCGTTTTTAGTCGTTTGTTAAAGTCAGTCGATATATTGCGGTTAATTTGAGTTATCTATGTGAATCATTGTTTCTGATCTTTTTTCCTGAATATCATATAGACAACAATCCATATCAAATGAGCCGCCGCCGCCGCCGCCCGGCCGTCAAATTGTCTCGAATTTCCAACTATTTATAAATTTAATTTCGCGCTTTGTCACGCAAATGCCATGCAAATCGGCAGCCGCCGCCGACCGTGGATTCGCGCGATAACGCATGCCAATGAGCAGCACTGCGGATGATCAGAGCGCGAAAAGAACGTTCACGCCTCGTCGCGACCCGCAATCAAAAGTTTCTCACTCGCGGCCTCGTGAAAGCGGGAATTTCCATTCGACGCGCTGCTCCTCGTAAAAAGGAATTACGACGGTGGCGAAGGGACGGAGACACGGTATGATAATTAATTATACACGCATGTGGACGTAGTGGCAGAGGGTTTTCGGGCCCAGCTGTACGTGTAGCCTGCGGGCAAACGCTTGTGTGAAGCTGAAAGGGAGAGAAAGGGATTACGCTGGGGACACGTGCACGCGCGGCCAATTCACAGGCAAATGAGGTGAATTCCGTGGGATTCGAGTCGCTGAGCTGGGAGAAGAAGGATAGAGGGATGTGCACCGGCATCTAACGAACCGTGTGTATGATGCTCAGCTGTGTTGGGATTGACCTTACCGCTGGATTTGTTTCAGTCTTCACTTACGGTGTTACGTCAAATCAGTGCGAGTTCGCGGTGCTTTTCTTTATAAGAAGAAAGTCGGGATTGAGATTCATTATTGCGTTTAATCAATCTTCGAGTTTCAAAAGAAAAATACTACTTCTCTGAAGAGTTGCTTCTCTGAAACAGCATCTTTATACTTCTTTATTTTTTAAAAAGAAATCTACGGTCTCGGAAGTTAAGTCGACTCGAGAAGAATGAAGTTTTAAAATTTTATGTCATATGATGTCTTTTCAACAACTTCTTAAAAGATTTTATAATTCGATGAAACCTCGTATAACATTACAAAATCATTTAATCATCCACAAATATAATAAAACAATCGCGCTTTTTCATAACCGCAATAATTATTTGCACCTTTCCATCCTGAAAAACGGTTAATAATGAAATTTTAATCCTCGCTGTATAATTCGTCACAACAAAGCTTTTCTCACGTAGCGAAAATTTCCATTGACCCTTTGGCGCATTGTTCTCGATTTGAGCCAATAAAAGCTGCTGCTGCTGCTGCTGCCGCCGTTAATCGGAATCCACGGAGATAATGACGTATTAGTTAAAAATTTACATTATACGCTTTGACGGTCGTGTCATCGTCGTCGTCGTATAGTCGTCAGCGGTGGTTCCGTCGCTCTGCGCGCGCTGCTACGTTGCGACAAAGCGACGCTAACGACGATACAAAGCTTTGTTATACGCGCGGCATAACGAACCGTGACTCCATGGGACCACGCGATTACCTCAGCTTTATTAATTATCCCTTTTTGTTGATTTGCTTTTGACTCTCTCTCTCTGCTTTCAATGATATTGCGCCGCGGTGCCGGATTTTCATTGACTAGCCATTGTTTGTGAAACTACTGGAAAATTTCATCTTCTTTATAAATAAAATTAAGCCAAACTAAAAAATACCAAGACTCGTTCTTGTAACTTACGATTTTATAATAATGTAGTTTAATTTTTAGTTGTAAATGTTTTATACAAAAATTAAATTTTCTGCTAGAACTGAAGCTTGCAACGTAGTTTTATTCCGTATTACGCATCGAGCTCAATCAATACTGCGGAAAAGTTTGGTCTCTGATTAATGCTTTGTGGAGCATGTACATCTGAACGAAAATTCGCAGCTTCCTCATCATAGGTCACTTGTTTTTCGAAAAGTCTCGAGTTTTGAATTTTCGATTTAAAAGCCTAACTTTTCTGCGAAAAAATCCCCACACTGGAGTTAATTCACGCGAACCATCATCTCTTTGAGAAAAAAAAACCCAACGACCACATTTCCTTGTCTAGTGCATTAGTTGAAAGCCTAACGCTCGCACGAGGCTCATATAAAGCCATATGATCCTGCGTAATTCGCCATTGAATAATCAATGAGCCTTAATGGACAATATGGCTCAGCGCGCGCTAGAGAGAAAAACCGCTGAATTGGCGGACAGTAAAGCACGGACCATCGCGCGAATATGCGTGTCCGTATCGCTCTCCACCCACCCCCGCCCTTTTCCCTCCATCGCAACTGACCTCGATACTACAAACTAATTTTTCCAGATGAGAGGAAAAAACCCTACGTCGAAATTTATCTCCCCGCTAGCTCTCGATGTATCGTATAACGATACGGGACACACATTGCACGCACGATAAAATCAGCCGAATGATGTATAATGATCCCGCGGATGGTTTTTATGCTGAGCGAATGACTCGCGATAACAAGCGAATTTTGGAACAGGGGGAAAATTTGTTACGTATGTACGAGGGGATGGTTGGAATTGTTGAGAAAACGTACGTGCGAGGATTAATTAAACAGACTCATTTTCTCCGCCGAGAAATACCGAAGGATAACAAGATTAAATTTAATTAAGCGAATGGAAAATTGTGCCCAGGGGGAATGTCTTACAGTATCCGACTTATTCTACTGAAATGTAGGGAGTTAATCCTGATGCGATTTTCAAATCAATTCCGTGAGTTAATATTTTTCGTGTAATAAGATTTATTTTTATTTAAAAGTACACACGTCAGACCGAAATATTGCTCTATTCATCCAAGAAGATTTTTCATCCAAATATTTTTACGTCATCTTTGTTTTTTAATCAATCACTCACTTTGTCGTGATGAATATTAACACTTGAACGACGTTTAGCGCAGTGCTCATAAATACGACAAGCTCGATATTAACCGTAAATCGTCGGAGCCAAGTTGCGAAAAAATATGAAAATCCACGGCGACGACAGCTCCTTTCGCGCAAACTAGGTACCCGCCGCAAGAAAACAGAAGCAAGCCATAACTCATTCGAAGTTCAGCTCCAGTCGCTCGTACAACATGCCACCACGGCGCCACCGCGTACCGCACACGGGCGCTAGCTAAAGGGGAGAGAGAGAAGTGACTCGAGTAATTCGGAAAGACGCGCGCTCATTTTGCTCGAGTGCACTGCTCGCTCGCTAGCCAACGACGTGTAACTCACTTGGCTCGCGAAATTCGAGCCTCGCGCGACACGAGATTTGAATAATCGGCCATTAGAAGGCAGCCGTGTGTTATGAGGGAAAAAGAAAACAGGAGGCTATGCTGTTTACGTTACGTATGTCCAGGAGAAAGCGCGGAAGTGCAAGTCTATACTATGCGACGAGCGGCGGGAGGATATCGAGCCTTGGTGTACGGGTGTTGTTGTTTTTCGTCGCGGGAGCCCGTTGATTGACGCGTGGACGAGGAAATGTTTCGCGTGTCGCGCCTGCCGCGTATACCGATATACATATAGGTGGTGGAAATTTTCGACCCGACGAAGCCCCTGATGCACATAACGTGGATATATGGCACTCGCGCGATGTGTGTCGACGAAGGGAAGTGCGTGCACTGAATTTTTTTTTTTTTTACAGACTATGAATACGACTCATTAGCTTCTTTTCGAGGCTGTATTTTTCGGGGAGACTGGTCGAATGGAAGAAAGCGTACAATTTGTGAAATTATTGTCTGTTTTTTGTTAGCTTGTAAAATGGACTTCATTCAGAAGTCATAGCTGTAGAGAAACTATTTTTGAAAAAGTGTCCTTTTATGGCTTACATTTAATGGTGTCATTTGTACTGATAAAATTCAG
>JAPYZO010008812.1:0-12643 GCA_030522905.1 Torymus flavipes | reverse complement strand
CTTGAAGTATTAATAATTAGTTATGTAAAGTTTTAGTAACCCAGTATATATCATCAAAACCTGGAGAACCACCTTAAAAAGGACATCGTCAGAGTGATAGGTAAAGGTAGCACCCACGCATGTGCAGAACGTGGAGCGCGAAATATGGTGGGTATTCACGAAAATTCTCACAGTAATCCGAGAAAATCTTCTTTACGATTTTTGCTGTAGTGGCTCTCTTTATTGCTAAATGCATCGATTGTAACGAAAATATGTTTCACGCCCCCGGTGGCGGTTGGATGTGGACCATAAAAATCGATGGATAAAAGCTCGCCAGGTTTCTCAGGTAGAATATTTTGCATCGGTGCTTTCGAGGGGCGGGTTGCAGTTTTGCTTTGCTGACACATATCACAGGTTGATACGATATATGCAACTTTATGACGTAGGTTCTTTACATAAAAATCGCTTCCGATCAGGCTCCTTGTCTTCTTTGCACCTATATGGCCGTACGTCTCATGCACCGCCTCGATGAGCTTGCTTTGGTACTTGTCTGGCACCATAGCAATGTATTCTCCTGTCCTGCCTTTTTATACAAGATGTTATTCTTCTTTATATACGTTGCTGCTACCTTGTCTTCTTCTTCAGGATCTTCTGGGGCCCTCTTCTTGAATCGTTGAAGGTCTTCAGCATTTTCTTGAAATTTTGAAATATTTCTTAGAAATTTCTCAATTTCAGAATCAAGTTTCTTTTTTCAAATAAGGGCTAAGATTATGTCGCTGGGCTATTCACGTACGTTTGGCATGTGTTGGGGGTGTCGAGTTAGGACATCGGGCACAATGTTATCCTTCCCTCTTACATGTTCTATTTCGATATCGAACTCCTGGATTAACAGCATCCAACGTCGAATTCTACCGGTCGAAAACTTACACCTTTGTAAAAATACAAGTGCTTGGTGGTCCGTTTTGATGTATATCTTTGCCCCTCTTAAGTAAGTGCTTAACTTCTGCGAGCTCCATACTATTACAAGCAGTTCTTTCTCAGTGACGACGTAGGATAACTCACTAGGGCGCAAAGTGCGATTAATGCATGTAATTAATCGCTCGTCGCCTTCATCATCAATCTGTCCGATCGCTGCTCCCAACGTATTATTATTCGCATCTGTGCATACAATATATGGCTTCGTGGGGCCAGGGTACGAAAGCACGATGTGCTTTTCGAAAAGCTCTTTAACATTTTCGAAAGCAGAGTTGCTGTTTAACCTTCGGATTATCCCCTAATCCAGCATCTTTGGTATCTCCTTTCTCACTTGCAGTCGGTGATTAATTGAAATGGGGTACGGTTTTACAAAGAAAGGTGCCTTGTCTTGCACTTGCAATTCATATTCGAATTGATGAATTCTGCCGGGTTTTTTTTATAAAAAACTGCTCGATACTTCTGTTGGATGTTTCGTAAAGCATTGAGGGCTTATTGCTGTGCACCCTTGGAGTTTTTCCTCTATTTCCCAGTCGGTCAATCGGCATGCATCGTAATGCATATCCGTACTGCCTTTTATAGGGTCTGACGAATCGACTTCAGAAATTTCGGGTATAGATTCGAACCGACCCCATTTATCATACTTGGGTCCCTGCTCCTCCTCGTCTATCCACGTTTCTGTATCTTCGTCGCAGTCTAAATTCTCCTCCTTAATCGTGAGTACTTCCACCTCCTTCATGCTTTCGACTTTACAAAATCCACCTGAATAATTAAGGTGTAGATCTCCGTCTATTCTCCTCAGAGTCAGTTTCTCTTCCGGCGTATTAATTCTGAATGGATATTCTTTAAGTGCATCAATTCCTAATATGCAGTGTCTTACAAGCTTTGGAATAATTAGATAAACAATTTTTCTTTTCTCTGGTCCTATCTATATTTCGGCCAAAATCTGTGTTTTTAATTTTGCCGACTTGGTACCAATTGCACCTTTTATTACGTGGCCAATTACTAGTAGCTTTGGGCACGCTTGAAAGCTCTTTATATTTGCAAGGAAAAATTCCTCATAGATGCACATTATCGGGCTTCCGGTGTCCACTAATCCTCGTATTTGCAGGCCCTCGATTTCTATATCGACCTCGGGACATTTATCTTTGTTCTCTGCAGTGTCTTCATCGTTTTCTGCTGTCTATTCCACTCGTGTCCTCCATAATACTCATGACTAGGCTATCCTTTGCCGTTGCATCACATTTTTGTGTTGTTGCTTTTTCATCCGGGGACCGTGGTGCAACGCTTATTAGTCTCCCGTCGGCACACCGCAAGCCGCGCTCAGATTCTCCTTGACCTCTATGTCTAAAGCATGGATCTCTGATCTCCTTCGGGGGTAGTTGCGCCCTTCCCTCCAACTTCGATTATCCCCAGCCGGCCTGTTTCTCGGTGAAAAACGAGTATTTTCTCCTGAGGCCCCAGCTGGAGCGCTCTCATTTTTTCTCTCTTCGTCCTTCGTTTTTTCCGGTCGCCGAGGCTCTCGTCGAACGAAATTTCCCTGTTCTCGCTCGTTTGGCCTCGTCTGTCCTCTTGCTGCTCGTCTTTCTCTTTTCATTTCCACGTCCTTGTATCCCAAAAAGTCCATAAGGCTTTGCTGGTCCTTAATACCTTGAGCCTTCACCGTGAAGCGGATATCTGCTTCGTGGTGCTTAGCTAATTTTTTTACAAGCTCTTCTTCCGTGTATTTATCTAAATCCTGAGCCATGCTAATCAATGACATCGTGTAATTCACACGTGACAGCGGGCCGCTAGGCGAGTAAATACCGTGCTCAATTTTATCGACGAGTTCATCCGTTCTCTCTTCATACCAGAATTTTCTCTTAAATTTCTGTTCGAATTCATCGAACGAATGGATTGAGGCCTCAACTGTATCCCACCATGCCGAAGCATTGCCCTTCAAGCTCCTTGATATTATGAACAAGGATTCCTCAAGGCTGTTCGTTTCTGGCTGAATATACCTCCTTAAATCTTTCAGAAATTTAATAGGTTTTTCCTCATTTCCTCCTTGAAATGTCGGTGCAGTGATTTTCTCTTTGCGTATGTTACATGCAGAGAGGTTGTGTATGCACGCCGACCGATGGTCACCGGTCTCATCGTCTGTTGTTCCGCCCCTGAGTCGTTTGGAACTCAACGGCGAGGTTGACCTTCGTGGCGGTTGAAATTGACGGTATCCAAGGTCATTTTGAAATCTCACGCTTGACGGGTTTTTTAAGTAGTCATGCGTGTTAAGAAGATAAGTTTCATTAGTAGGCGCTGTTTTACTGCATCTTTCCTCGAGCTGAGCGCATCTCTCCTGAAGTTGCTCGTTGAGGCTATATAATAGACGTATGTCCATTGCATTCGCCTGCTGATTTTTCGCTATGCTCTGAATGTGGTTTGCGAGCTTGAGAGCTTGCTCTTCCCGGAGCTTGTCGAGTAGTTGTAAGCGTTCTACTTCCTTTTCGAGCGCAATTATTCGGTGGATTAGCTCGAAAATTTGCTCATGTACCTTATCGTTCTCTGTTCGACTTTACTCTGTCGCAATTCCCTGTTGCTCGAGCGTTGTCTTCATTTTTTGCATCTCCTTTTACATGATATTCACAGTGTGAGTTATTCCGTTCACTGCTGTCTTTATTTCCTCTACTTTATCTAGATTTTCCTCAGAAACTGCATCGAAGAGATTGCTCTCGGTCTCATGTGTCGGGCGTTTCGAATTACTGTGCATCATGTTTTCAACGTAATTCTTGACTAGCACCTTCACGTACGCTTGTACATGTGATTGCCATTCGGTCTTATACAATCCATTTACTAAGCCGACAGATGATTTCATGAAAACTAGGCGCTTTTCTTCCGTTTCAAACTCCTTCATGAGACTCAGATGCTCGATATCGAATTTTTCTGTCCATTCTGAGGGTATTCCGGATGGCCGATGTACGTCTGCCCCAACGCAGCCCTCAAGTGCGCTGATGCGACTCCCCAGCTCGGTCTCAATCTCGGTGAGTTCCTTTCTGCGGATGTTGTCTTGGAACCGCTCCGCGAGGTTTTTGTGGTCGATGCAGGCTTTTTTTACAATGGCAACCTGGCGTTTCACCTCTTCCTCGATTTCCTCGAATTTCCTTCGACGTTCTCCATGCGGAGCTCATTTTTCTCGATATATGCAAGGACACTCGATACATTGTCCGTAATAACATCTTGCCATCCGCTCCACGGCTCAGGCTTTGCTGCATGTGTCGAGGCGTTGAGGGTCATTTCTAACTTCTCGAAATTTGTCACGATCTGCTCCGTTCTCACGGGCATATACTCGTTCTTCCGCATGTGCACCATTGTGACGGTTGGTACCGTTCCTTAAGACTCAAAATTCAGTTATACTGTGCCGACCCTCGTGAAATAAGTCAAGGACATCTGTGCACAGTACACTGATTTTTAAAACTCAAGTTTCGAAACTTGGTACGTTAAACCGTAAAACCGATTCCCGCGCTTTTCTAACTGCTGCACTTCTCCTTCCGTCTAGCCGAGCACCATTTTGTTGATGCTTAACGAATTTTTCATCTCAAAACTGTCGGGTTGTCACACCTACTCGTTACTTAATGAGAAAGATCCGTTTCCGCGATTCTCCTCCAACTAGCGTGTGTGCTTTTTTTTCGTTTTTTTCTGATTTTCTTTTTTTTTCTTCTTATTCCAATTTCATCTCGCCAAACTTTTTGTTGAGGTCGCCCATCGAGTTTTCAACCGCCTTAATTCTTTGGAAGAGCTCACAAACGTGTTCTCCACACTTGATCTTAAGCTCTCGCACTAAGTCCTTCAGAGGCTCGTTCTCTGGCTCGAGGACATCGTGACGCTGGTCTCTAGCTGCTCCATCCATAAGGAGTGTAGAGCACATCGTCCATAATTCTTGCACTTGCTCCTGGAGGATCAGGATAATCTCCTATTGACGTTGGGGGTCCAGAATCCGGAATTGTCTAATGAGCGGTTGCATTACTCGTGCTCTCTCGTATACACTTTTTCTATCAAAAAAAAAACCTCCGATCCTGGTAGGATCACCACTTGCAACAATACTTTTTAGTGTATTATAATTTTGGGTTCTTTTTTTATTAAACATAGGCAAATTTAAGAAAAATGTATCTGAGCTTTTTTATTGCTATAAAAAAAGAAATTAAGCATACAAAGTTTATATGTATTGACTAATCGTCTATCTCCGCAATGTGGGATATTTAACACACACACACTGGAATTCCTTCAACTCACACATATACCTCGTGAGATAAGTCAAGGACTATATGTGCAAGTGGAGAATTGTATCCAGAGCATGTGCTTTCGCTCCACAAAGCGGACTGATCGACATCGAGCGCGATCAATCCACTCAGGCTAGCGATACCCCACCATACTCATGCGCACTTTATCGCCGAGCTTCGCACCGATATCACACTCAATCATTCTCCACTCTCCGCGCAGGGAGAAGGATAAAACACACACATACTCGAGGCGTGCTCACGTATTGCCGGCTCGTGACGTCACGAGAATTCGCCAACCACGCGAACTTGTGTTTACGTTTGTCCGACAGCCGGCCGTGTTTTGACTGATCTGCACATAATCCTATCATAAACTAACGCATTTCGATCTTTCTTATTGTGCGTTTAGATTTTATTCTATACAAAATTTTATATTTTATATATTTCTTAAAATCACGTTGAAATTATATTATTCTCTTGCATTACTTTATTATAACTTTTCGTTAATAATCAGCAAATGAATATAAATTCTAGGTCAAATTTATTTATACTTTTCTTTAACATATATATTTCATTTATCAAAAATAATTTATTTATTAAGATGACTTCCTAACTAACTAATTAACGACGCGCTAATCTTTTTTTATAAGGGGAGTACATAACTGATAGAAAATTACTCTTTAATAGAAAATACTACTTTTACTATTACTGTTAAATAATCGATATATTCGTAACAAAAAAATTTACTCTCGAATATTGCCTAATTAGGACCATTACAATACACTTAGGAACACTCTGATACCTTCTAATACATTTTGATAGCTTTTCATACAAGTATAGCTTTATAAAATAGATTAAGATTATAATAATTACTTTAAGCCACACTCTCGAAGGATTATTTTCTCTACCTGAGTAATAAAACTCATTTCAATCTTTTGTTATTTTTCCTTTCTTCTATAAAGGAAACTCATCAAATAGCAAGGTATTTGGCTATAATTATACAAAATTTACTTGACATAAAGAAATAAAATTTTTAACAACATAATAAATAAATAAATAAATGTTTTCAGTCTAAAATAACCATACTTATAATTAAAAATACTCTTTCAAAAATGTGAAATTAGATTTAGGGGACGCTTGTCCCGAACGGATACGCTATCTTGATTGGCGAAAGCACATAGCCCATACTAAAATAGATCTCCCCAATTTTCCAGCGCAGGTGACACATTTCCAGCATTTATCGGAACTGAATATACTATAGCATGGGAAAATTATTTTTAGAATAATACTCGATATCAAATTAACTATAAGTTGGAAAATTATTTTGTTCATAATAAACGTTGGGTTGGGTTATGACAAATAAAAATTACCACTGTTTTATATTCTTACAGCGAATAATGATGCTGTGTTTATTAATAGTTATCTCATTTAAGTTAATTAAAATTCTTTTTTAGAATCAAATAATAAACTATTTTAAATTTTAATAATGCTGCAGCTTGTATGTTTTCTTGAACAATAATTAAATATTCCGTTGTTAATCAGAAATTTCAAATTGTTCATGCAAAGTTTATGAAATATATAAATTTTACTTAGAATGAACAATTTAATGTTTTATAAAGTCTGCATAAGGAATTTCACTAATTAAATAAAACAATACAGTTATAACATGAAAACCGTTACAGGAAGTCTTGCAAATCTTAAAACGCTTGTCTTTTCCTAAGATGCTGCATAGCATATACAAGCAGTGAAAAAACGATTTTTAAGGAAATCTTTTACCCTGCGACAAAATATTATTTCCCAATTTTGAAACTTATAAAGCTTATACTTATTTAACTATTTTACATTTTTAATTTCTAACTACGCAATTCAACTGCAATAATGTTTTTCTATATTTTCATATAATATAAATCTCTAATATCAATTTTTAAAATAATTGTTTGTTTATAATTTCATTTATTTGTTAATATTTTTCTTCTGTAATCTTAGTAGTTTTATTCTTATAATAATTTCATCCTGTATCAATAACAATTATTCATATCAGAAGCTAAAAAGGATGATCATTTAATTAAATGATGAATAAATATAAAAATAATAAATTTTATGATTGGAAATAATCTAGAACAGTATTCTATGTAACCTCTATAAAAATCTTTTATGTTACTGCGTTAATATTAAGTAAAACATTGTAATTAAATAAATAATAGCGATATTTATCACAATTTTGTAAGCTTGATTGTTTAATTTCACCATTGTTAATGAACGTTCATATTTTTGTAAAATTATATTAATTATTTTTCTGTAAAATTATTTATTATGTTTTACGATTTTTATATTCATTGTAATTACACTTCTAATCAACGTATAACAACCATTCAAGTTTGTATTAGTGTATTATAGAAATAAGTATTAAAGTGAAATTATAATAAATTTGTAAAATTACGATTTCTGATAATCTTAAGTAAAGTAAAGAAAACTATGAAAAAGACAGTGACAGAATTGAAGAGTGAGGGAGATAGGTACATCTTCTGTCTTTCTCATCTCTCTTTCTCTGTCACTCAAATAGCGTTCTCTTTCACTCCTTAACCTTTAAAAGGAACATTGTACATAGTTGATGGGTGATACAAGACATGAATTTGGGCACTTTCAAAGGAGGTTTCGAAACCTCAAAACCCGGCCCTTTAAAGGTTAAAGAAGATACGAGCTGCCGTAAGATACCATAGAGAAGGGATGATCGACTGCTCCTTCTGTTAAAACAAAAACTCTTTATACAAATAAAAGGTGAATAAAAATCAAATATAAATAAATCAAATTTATAATTATTTTGGATTGTAAAGTACTGACTGGCCTTGGTCCTAAGGATTTGAAGTACAGAAGTTACTTACAATTACAAGGCATTTAGTGTCAGTCTTAATTAAGGACTTGCAATTTGACTTGACAAAATAATTATTTTATTTTTCAAAGATTTTCAGAAAAATAGAATTCATAAAATTTAGCTTCAACAACTCGAAGCCTATTGTGCTTATTCTCTATTTTTTGAATAAATTGATTCATAGTGGCTTATAAGCATTAGCTCTCGAGAGGGAAGAGCGAACCTGAGTTTTCTTGAAAGTGGGTAAAATTAATCAATCCTTAACAAAAAAAACACCTGAGTTCGTGACCTATTTCCTTATCCATACAAGGGACGTGTACAACAAAAATTGTTCTTAAAAGACAAATGTGCTGTACCTGTTGGTCCCGATTAAATGCCTAAACTCCTATCCTAAACAAATTAAAATTATTCTATGCGCCATTATACTTCCAACCATAGCTCAACTAAGGTTTATTAGCTAACGCAGCTACGGCCTAACTGATCCGAACCCTAAGCTGACGCACTCGATGTTGCGACCTTCGAGGCGATACCTCGGGCTTGCCGACGCCGGCCGGTGTTGCCACCGCCGCTACGTGTTACGTACGTGCGGTGTTGCCGCGGCCGCTTCGTTCATCGAGAAACACGGACGCCGTATACCACTATAGTGGTGCAGTGTAGATAGTTGAGCCGGCAGACGTATGTTAGACAATTTCTGACCGGCACTTGCCTCGCCGCGTACGTGCCAGCAACAGCTTCCTCGCGAACACGGACTGTCGTCGTGCGAGCTTAGAGTGCGAGAGAGTGCGTTCCTGAGCTTCTTTATATATATTTACACTAAATAAGAATTGGTGAAATATTGGTAAGTATTGATTTTGTTATGAAAAAATAATTTAATTTATAAAATTAGTGAAAATAAATTGAATAAAACTAGAAATTTGATAAATATTTTTTTTATGTAACAAAGCATGGCCAACTAAATTTTTTAAAGTATTATTAGAAAAATCGCTTCTCAAGTTTGACGCCGACAGGACCCCTTCGTGCAATGATCTTTAATATAGCTCCTGATTGCTGGGGTGTAACGAAAACCGCGGAAGAGTTTGGATCTCAACACGAACTGTTCATAAAGCAAGAAAATTGAAAGAGTCATCTGGAATTTTATCCACGCAATGTCATTTTGCATATCTCCATGTACTACCGAACGTCGTGACAAAGTAGAATCGTGCCAGTGAATGTCGTGAAACTTAAGGCGCAATTTATCGCGACGAAGTACTCTTGATTACTTATCTTGAGTCGGGCTGTTGTATTTTGCCGCGTACTCAACGCGATCGTACTTGACCATTCTAAGTGTTGTCAAATATTGCTAGAATATTACGCGATCGCGGACACGTTTGTATCGTTTGCTTTGAATCGATTGCAATTGTTTGATAGTACCGCTAACTACTTATTAGAGCGTATTTCATGTTTTTTGATAATTCGCTAAATATGAGATTAAACACTTTTGTCGAAGCTAATCGCGATATCATTCACGTTCTTTAATGTTTTATGTATAGTATTATTTATAAATTCGCCAATGTCATATTCAAAGACGATCCCTACCATCTATTCTTTTTATTTATCAGTGACTAAATTCAGCAATGATGTGGTGCTAAAAAAATGAAACATTCGTACGTGTTTTTAAATGTTTATAAAGTAAAAACAACAACATTTTTTTTCAATCTAATTTTTAGTATCCAAATTCAAGAACTATTATAACAAAATATTATTAACAATCATTTAAGTACATATCTTAGATTATAAATCAGCTAGGAATTTTGAATTTTTCATCGTAAGACCATGATTTTACGGGTTCAAATTATGATATAATTCTGAAAAAAAAAAATTTTCTGTGTAATTGAAGTTATTATTTTATTATTTTATATCTCTAAAACATTCCTTATAAAAACGAACGATTATAATATACGTATACGAATTTAAAGTAACAGTTTCCGGTCCTAAGCCAAAAAGTTGCAAATTACGGAATGAGTGGAAAAACCTATGCCGGTCCTTAGATGCACAATTTTCACCAGACCGTAAAATGCAACTTTACTATCGAGGACTGAACATTATTTTCCGTCGCAAGTGTCAATAAAATATTACGTATTTTATGGTCTATAAAGT
This sequence comes from Torymus flavipes, assembly GCA_030522905.1. Taxonomy (NCBI): domain Eukaryota; kingdom Metazoa; phylum Arthropoda; class Insecta; order Hymenoptera; family Torymidae; genus Torymus; species Torymus flavipes. The sequence goes on along the minus strand of JAPYZO010008812.1, from coordinate 2,437 downwards.
TGTATTTTTGAGACTGTAAAGTTGTATTTTTATTTGGCTGATACGAGTCCATAAAACACAACTTTACGTATGCAAAACAGGCCGTAAAGTACTTAATACGTACGTAGACACTTATGACAAAAAATAATGCTTAGTTCGCAGCTGTAAAATTATACGGTCTCATGAGAGTCATGCATTGTTGGACCAGCTACGCAGTTGCTCAGACAATAATTTAATTTATAAATAATGACAATACTTACAATATCGTATCAATAAGTTTTTGTCTAAAGTAACATATTAAATTCTAGAAAGCTTTTTTTAATTTTCTGAAAACGTTTTACGACTTAGACCATTCTTTATCTCCCACTACACATAAATAATGCCAATAATCAAGACGCATAATGTCAACAGAGCTTTGAGACGCTAGACCTCAAAGATGAGCTAACTACTTCGAACGATGAGGGGACATGTGCACATTCAACTAGAGGTATGAAATTCGCAGACGCGAGCATTGGAGGAACGGCGTGGTATGCATACTTATCTCTTTACCCCTACTCCCGACAACACTAGTTCTCGGACGCACAATTCTCACTCGATCCGTAAAATGCAATTTTACGGCCTAGGACCGAAAACTACTATTTGGTGTTCCATTTTAATAAAGTAAATCATATCGAAGATCAGTATACCATAACTCTGAATGAAATAAAATATTTATGATTGCATGATAATAATTAAGAATATTAATTTAAATTCATCTCAATGCAGTACTTACCACATTTCTTGAACATCGTTTCGAATACGTCGACGAATTTCTTCATACTGCAATGATGGCTCATTAAAATTACTCTTAAGAAGATCATGCTGCCAGTTAAAATCATAATAAACAGAATCCTTAGTGTTTTTATCAGTAACACTACCCAAGTGATTTCCTTGCATCAATTCCAATGTATTTCTGGAAAAAATATTAGCTCAATAAGTCAACATAGTTATATTATATAACTGAGAAGCATTTTGTACAGAAATATATTTACATTAAATGGCGGACTACTAGATAAATTATCTGATTTTTCCAAAAATGCAATTTTGCTTATTCATAGAGTTAACTTTGTGGTGGTAAAATTATGTTAGATTATGTATCAGAACGCAAAACAGGGAATTCGAGCACGAGTGTGAGTATGCCAAACTCGTAGAGACCGAAATCCTTTAAGAGCCCGTAGTGCATATTCTATTCTTTCAGCTAACAAGCGCGGAATCCAATCTCTCATATTTGTTGTAATATATTCCGTGTATGTATGAATCTCTTGCCCTAGGTCCAAAATGTACTATTCTTCGCCCGCAGAACGAGCACGAGTAACCGAATTTCGCGACTCTGACGTATAAAAAGATGTTTTACACAAAACATGTTAGGAATGTTTCTTAGGACATTTATAATTTAAATACACTATTTTTTTTAAATTTCAACGTATGTGTGTGTGTGTGTTTTTTTTTTATCGGAAGAGGTGGAGAATGCTTTTTACGCACCATGTCAAAAGCTACTCGGAGCTCCCCGTGTGTGGGGCTCGGCAAGTTGATGGTCTAACTTGTCTGGTCAGATGGATGAACCAGATCCCGCTGTATCATAGCAGGACCCCTACGCACTAAACTCCAACCTCTTTGTCTTCCGTAAGCCTAAACGAACCCCCCGCGGAACTGCCTCTATGTATTACTTCGCGGGGGAGGCATTAGCTAATTTGCTCTACCTTCTTGCTGTCATTCCCTACATCCCTCAACTGATGTTAGTTGGTTGGAGGTTCAGGATAGGTTGCCTTCTTCTCTTCCTCTTGGTTATCGTCTTCTTCTTGCTGCATCGTCCAGTCGTCTTCTTACTGCATCGTCCGGTCACCTTCTTTTGAGAGTGTGCGCATATGTGCGGGTACCTTGTTATCCTATGGGTAGTTTCACCATCAGAACCTACGTTCCTTTGCATCGGTGAGGAAGATTGAGGAAGAAAGCCTACTATTCCATAGCCTGGCGCCCCCCATCTATCATTCGCTGTTGTCTTCTCTTCTTCTCTTCTTTCCGTAGCTCTTCGATAACTTCCCTGGCGAAGTCCGTTGCGGCACTCCATGCCTTCTCTGTCGCAAGCATCTGCCGAACCAGGTTCTCTGGCGTGATTGCCATGACAAGTATTCTTTCGAGCTTTCGTCTTTGTGTGTTAAATTTGGGACATGTGTAAAACACATGCCTTAGGTCTTCCTCTAGTCCGTGACATGTTGGGCATTCTGGGAAGTCCTAGTGCTTATACTTGTATAAATATTCTCGAAAACATCCATGTCCAGTCAGCATCTGTGTCAGGTAGTAGCTGGGATCTCCATGTTTTCGGTTTAGCCATTCCGCTATCCGCGGGACGAGCTGGTGGGTCCATCTGCCTTTTTCAGAGCTGTCCCACTGTGCCTGCCAGCGTTGAAGACTTTTCTGT
>JAPYZO010008808.1:0-11523 GCA_030522905.1 Torymus flavipes | reverse complement strand
CTCTGAATCTGAAGGTTTAACGACATTTGAAACATTTGCCGACGAATCCCCAGTAAATTCGATTGAACTGATTTTTCGTACAAGTCCATTTGGCCCTTCGATTATGGTTGTTAATCTCTGCAGAGTTGATTCTACGTCTTCGAGTATACCGGATTTCCATCTTTCTATCAGTCGTGTGGCCTCTTGAGCCTATATAATTTTTATTATGCATTCCAAAATTGAGTATTTATTAGGGAATCATATGAACAGAGATAACAAAATATACATCGTAGACTAGGTACCTGATACTTATTTTTTTGTTATTAATAGATTTTGAATGTAGATCAGCAAGTAAAATAGAATTAAAATTTATTTCTCACGTATATTCAACAATTTTAAGTTTTCTAAATTCTTTAATCGATACTCATATTATAGATATGAGTTTTAGCATCTCTATTTACTCTACGTTACATAGCATGTATATATAAATACAAATTTGCCAGAATTCATGCATAATGCAGCATTATAGTTTTTACTTTTAAAATTAACTATTAATTATTCATCATCTAATTGATTAATAATATAAATCAATCATATGCAAGATTGAAAAGAATCACTGAACTTACAGCAGATACAGCGTGTAATAGATCGATGTCATTTATATTAACATATCCAGTTCCAGAAATTTTCAATGTTATATTTTTGTCCTTCGCACTCGATAGATATAAATTTCCATTGACAGATTCTAAGGTTGGTCTAAAAATGTAATAGCAACAAAGATAATTATAATATATAATAATTATTGAAAAATAAAATGAAAAAACTGTGAAATCAAAATTGACAGTAAAAAAATAATTTTCGATGTAAGGGGCGTAGAATGTATGTTATGTCTAGTTTTGTGGGCGTAAAATCAGGAGTGAAAACTAAAAGCTTTTCATCCTCGCCTTATCATACAGTCCAACTGTGTCGGCCATGTGCATGGAATTCCTGGCTCGCCCCGTAAAACTTCATTTTACGCCTATATTACAACGAGTACTATTGTTTATTTTAGTTCTATTATTGAGTTCTATGAATTCTATTGTTGCTTTTGTGCAAATGTTTTTAGCTATGTTGTGTCATGTATGACTGAAAATATTAAGAAACTAAGCTGTTTAAAAACAAATTTATTTTGAGTTGTTTTAAATAAAGTGTGCCAATTTTAAGTTTTGAAGAAATGGCTGAATTTTAACCAGTAGTCGCGATAAAAGATTTTTTCAAACCAATTATTCAATTATGTAAAATACACTTGTTTAACCATAGAATCACAGTAACAGTTAAATATTTGACAATTAAATAGTAGAAATTTATAAAGTTTATATAAATTATTTTCTCAAAATTTCTTAATAATTTTTTTAATTATTGATACTTATTTGATATTAGAAATTACGGCAATGATAATTCTATTAAAGACGTTTTGTTCTTTACCTGTCATCGAGCCACCCAATACAATTTTCAAAAAGTAGAAAGCTGAGTAACCACCACCATCTTCTAAGATTCATTTTAATTTCAAAATTCACTTAATCCTCGCCACAATTTATAACAATTTACAAAACTTCATCTTCAGGGCAACTTTCACGTACACATTCGGCTGATGAATAAGATGCTTGCGCTGCACTAATTTTAAGAGAAATGAACGCTCTAGAAGGCTCCAATATCGCACCACTAAAGTGGGCGTATTCTAATCAGGATACACCCTATATCATGTTACAAAGCAGCTTTTTACAGAATTGATTTAACTTAGAAAAGGTATATTTATATTTCGATTTTTCAAAAAAAATAATCAATGTTGATAAAACCATGGAAAAACCCATTGTTGAGGTAACTTTTAAAAATAAATATCTTCAAGTAAGTACCTTCTGAAAAAACAAAGGTCTAAACAAAATAAAGCTAAACCACCGTGATATGTAAAGATCATAAATTCAGATTCTAAATTCTAAATGCTTGTCTTGTTTTTATATTTGACTAGAAATCATTATATATGTATTTATTTTATTGATTGAATTTGATCTAAATTTTTTTTTATTAATATCATTTTTGGAATAAAAGCCTCCTATTTACAGTGATATTTGTTTTTGTAATGCTCCAAAATGTACGGCTTGGACTTTTTTATTATATTTACTTTTTGTAAATATTTTTTTTTTATAAATTCAGAAAATTTTAATTTACGCGTGCATGTAGAACATATAAACTAAATAACTAATTAACTAATAAACTTCGAAATTTTTTTTTAAAAGCTCCAATTGTAACAGATGTCTTCCATAAAATTTGTTTTATCTTCTTTTTTTTTCACATTGTACATAAGGTTTTAGACGCTTGGTCTTTCATACGTTCAGAAATTCAATTTTGATATTGTACCATTTCATTAAAATTGTTTGAGAGCATCTATCGCTCTTTGAAAATTTTGCTTTCTCTAAATATGTACTTTTTATTTGCAAAGTCACAACAAATAGATTCCAAATATGATTAGACATTTTTTTCTTTATTTTATGTATTTATAATTACAATGATTGTTGCATAAACACGTATCTATGGCAGAAATGTTTTGTTTAACAATCCGAAAAGGTTTTAGTCTGTAAAAAAGAGTTTTAGAAATGATATTATGCATTTTCTTATCAAATTTTTTCTGTAAATTTTGAATGGAATCACATAAATATTGTCTGCATATGAAGGGTCCACGGGAAAAAAGAGAATTGTTTTTATACTAATTGCTGAAGAAAATGTTCACAGTGCTTTGAACTATTTTTTTTATTTTTAGCAATCTCTTAGTCTGCTTGTGTTTGTGTAAAAGTTTCGTGATTAAAACAGAACAAACAGTAGGTAGTCAAGAAGAGAAACAATATGCGCATGCACCATACATTGTTGAAGTAATTCAGTGCTGTATGATTGGAAAAAGCATAATGAATACAGACTTTCCAAAGATTCATAAAGAAAAGTCACGTTCAATTATATCAGTGGTCCACAACACATGTTTTAGCAAAAATTATATTTAACATATTAAAAAGGCCGGCTAGATTGCCAGAATCTCATATCAACAATAGTTTCGAATTGAAACAAGAACTATTATCAGTTAAATTTATAGAAGTAGAAGAAGACCATATTTCACTTTTATTAGGTGTAAAAAGTCATTGTTTACTAATATATCAGTTGAACTTGTGTGTAAAAGTATTTGTAACGGATTACAGAGGTATTTTTATTGTTTGTACACAATCGCGTTGTAAATGTGGCAATTGTTGAACTTACTATTTCGCACTTCCACTTTATTACGCACGCAGAATCAAAAGAGTAGTCTATTTTCCGCGTAAACCTGTTATGAATTTCTCATACCCCAAGACTAACCGCACTTACATCATTGACATTTTTCTGAACTCATCGGTAAGGCACAGTACGGACAGACCCTGTCTTGGCTAGAAAATGTATAGATTCCAACACGTCCCTTAATGCTATATCTCTATCCCTCACGCGCCGCGTGCTAAACCTAGGGTAAGTGTGCCAGGTTACTGTGCCCTCACCGGTTACTGGATTTTAACACGCATTCAAATGTCCAGTAACTGAAATTTTTCGTCTGCTTAGGGGGCACAGTAACTGGCCCCCTTGTACTCGGCTGCTCCTCGCGCGATTATACCATGCTTGGTGCTCGCGCTACTTCTTTGAATTTTGGGCAAGGTTTGTTTTCTCTTTGTTCGAGTAATGTCAATATAAGTTTAGCCAGCTCGCAAAATAAGTTTTCAAACAATTTTCAATTCATTTCCATTTTATTCTCCGATTCAACTCTATTCTCTGATCTTGATGTGAATTCTCAATTACGTTTTTCTCGATTGATCCTGTTGTAAAATCCCATGAACACGCTTTATTCTTCATTTCTCTTACCATATTTTAAGTTTATGGCAATACTTTCTCGTCTTGGTAATTATATTTTCCACAAGGTTAATAATTCAAACTTGTACATATCAGTTTAAATTAAATGTATTAATTTTATTTCTATCTGCAACAGGATTGTACATAGGAGAAATTGAAAATTGTATTCCATTTTTATATGATAATATATATTTTAATTTCAATAATATTGTATTATATAAACAAATTATTGGCACACCGGTGGGATCTCCCATTTACTCCATTTTATGCGGATATTGAGACGTTAAACAATATATGACTTTATTTTTGTTTTGGTTGCGGCCTTTTGTTTTGATCTTTTACTGTATATGATATACAGCTGAGCATATAAATAGACGTTGTGAACCCGCGTATGACATACTTCGATGCTATTATTCACCAGTTCATTCATATGATACTCTCGTATTGTCAATCTATATATAGTTTTCACTATTTAACATGTTAAATAATAATATATTTAACTTTACAACTTATCAACTATATGTTAATATAATATATTAAATTTTATAACTTATTAAGGTAATACATCTGCGTTGGTAATTCTGATGTTATGTTTCTTATTCATTTGTGATTTCAAATTTGTGTTAATTGTCTTTGTTTTTTTTTTAAATACCTCATCCCCTGTTAAATAAAAAAAGTAACTTTTCCTTAACCTACACCAATAAAGGGCAAAACGATCAACTCGACAATACAGTATTTTGTTGGATATAGGATGACATCCAGCTGTCAAGGTGATTTTTCCAAATGAAAGAACCAGTTGTTAGTTTGTTGCCGACCTATTGGACATTTCTACGCCCCTCTTCAAGGCTATAGATTACATTTTACAAAGCGTGTTAGACGCAGTGAAAACTGCCAGTCAAAGAGAGCAATAAACTAACAATTGGTTTTTTCATTTGGAAAATCACCTGGATCATTCTCATCCTGTATCCAATGTTTAAATAATTTGCTGTCATTCATCTCATCAAATGTCAATACAGTATTTTGTTTATTTTTGATTACACAAATATTCTGTGCATTAGACTGATCACCATAACAAGGCGAAAAATCTTCTTCTGCGAGGAAGTAAAATATTTTTTTTATTAATTTTTTTTCTACAAAATAATGTAGCATTGCTTAAGCCATTCAAGACCAACTTTGAATCTTCTCTCTACAATTTCTTTTCTCCAAAAATTGAATGTGTAAATTTCGAAATAGAAACAGGATTTGATTTTAAGAGCTGTAGGCGAATTTAAAAAACTCACGTATTTAGATCTCAGAGAAGCAAATTATAGAAGAATAATTCAAAGTTGGTCTTGAAGTGCATAAGCTATGCTATATTATTATTTTATAGAAAAAAATTGATAAAAAAAATATTTTTGCTACATCGTAAATTCGTTATCGTAAATTTTTTAGAGACCTAAAAGAACCTTTGAATTTTGCACAGCGAAGAAAAAGAGGTCCACTCTATTATCATAAATTATATAATGCCTGGTTACAATTTATTTTTGTAATGGAGTGCGCATATATACACGATGTTGATTAAGCTAAGAAAATATATAAATTTTTTTTTACAAAGACATCAAAGTTACAGTAATTATTTAGCTGTGAAGTAAGCCACCCAACCGGATCCACTGTTGTTGATACTTGTTACGTACGTAACGTATATCCGATGTTTCTGTGATAAAAAATCAGCAGGTATATCCTAAAAGTAAATATTTGTTATTAATTACAATCTATGACAATACAAATGAATGGTGCGCATACAATGATATACATTATTGCAAAACGATCAAAGCAGATTAAATCGACTAATAAAAAAGTAATATTTACCCCTCCACAGTAAGAAGTGAGATTGTCATCGTCACTGCTGCTGCTTGGATTCTCGGAAATCGTCAAATAATCCGTATAGCACGTGCCTTTCGAACCAATATCGAAGAATCTGAAGTGCAACAAGATCTTCATTCCCTTCGGTACACTGACATCCCATACGCAGACACTCGAATTGCGGTAAGAATTAGGATACAGCGGCGACGTGAAAATACCACCGTAGTTGTAAATTCGTCCACCGCAGCCCCTGCCTGCCGATTTTAAAACGTACGATGGATATGTTTACATTATTGGTTTATCACAGGATATGACATTTTTATATAACTGAAAATGAATCTTTACCCTTTGATGTTGATGTGTACGTTATGTCGTACAAGTTTGAAAGACCAATCGCTTCTCTGTTCATATATGCGTCAATACTAACGCGATTTCCTGTACTGAATACCGGATTCGGCGCTTGATAGTTACATGTTTTTTGAATAACCGGGCTGTCGAAATTTCCATCTCGTATCTTTTAAAAATATTTCGTATTAATATTCTGCTTAATGTTGTATATTTTTATAGAATAAGAATTAAGATAATTCTGGCTACTTCGGCAATACACCTAATTCAGTCAGACACAGATTTCCCTGCCTACGCTCTATGAAAGAACTTAATAAATTTTCCGAATATTTTTCACTTGGTTACAAGAGCATTATTCTGAAAATTAGGTTACCCTTATTTAGTGTACAATTAGCTAGTTTTATTTAATTCTCAGCAAGCCTAATTTTATTTTTAGGGTGTACTCAATTTTTTCTATCAGAAGATATATTGTAGTTTAATGTATAAGTTCAATAATTTTTATAGTGCACGCTTTAAAAAGAAAATAAATAAAAAAAACTTTTTAAATTAAGGTACCTCCGACGACTTAGCGAAGTTGATAAATAAGAAAAAAGAAGAATACCTATACTGAAAGTACGAATTTGAACTTTTTTTGGTAATTTTCTCAAGCAGTCACCAGGTGAACTACCGAGAAAAAAAATTGTGAAAATTTAATTTTTAACATAGGCTGTTGTGGAAAGAAAATTGTCCAATTTGAACAAACATAAAAAAAAATTTATTCAAATAGTATGCACCTAGGGAGTAAATTTGCTCATTGCTGAGTGCAATATACAACTTTTTAGAATACCCTACGGAAAGTTATTTGTGTTTAATCCCTGATTTCAGTGTCGAAAATGTCACATAACTGCCTACAAGTAACCAGCAACACGCAGGTGGCGCCAGCCGGGAATAATGTAGAGAAACTTGCATGCAAGTGTCAGTTTTTATATAGGAGGGAGGATATGTGGCGTTTTATTCCAGGAAGTAAGGGAATACACACAATACTTTAAGTCAGAGTATGTACAAAATGTTCTTTTTACATTTTGGCTTCGTGTGAAGCCAAATCACTTCTAGGAAGTTCTACGGCTTTCTCAATTTTTTTCATGGTAGAAAATGAACTATATTTTGATGTCTAACAGATTTTTCTAAATATGCTGGAAGAAAAATACAAAAAATTTTCGGGCTATGGTGCGCGCATTGCTTCTAGTTACCTTACTAAAAAATTTTTTCCGAGTAATTTATTGAATAAAAATCTATAAATTCATCATCATTTTCCGTAACGCAAGTTGATTAATATATGAATGATAGGGATAATGTAGAAAATATTTTTCTGACCAAGGCAGCACAGTTACAGAAATATGGTATAAGATAATTAAAATAATATTATTGAAATACATTACCTGCATGTAACTTTTGGAGCAATCCTTCCCACTAGGTAAGGAAAAACTATTAAAATACATGCTAATGGTCATATTTTCCGGCACTTCAATCGTAATTCGGCAATCTAGAGTATCTTGATGAACGATTCTCCCTTGAATTGAAGTGTATGAGCTTTGACAGCCGGCTCTGCTGTATTCAAGTTTAAAACCTTTCTTTTTTTGTTGACTAGCAGAAGCTTTATAAAGTACCTCTATATCGCTATAAAAACTATAAATAAAGATATTACATTAATAATTTAAATTTTTACGATCGCAAAGGTATAAAAATATATAAATATTTACACAATTACTATTGTCTCAGTTTTATGTCAATGTTAGAAAATATTAACTAAAATTATTATCACTTTTAAAATAGAGACGAAAAATCTAATGAATTTTTACTAAAATCCAACAGTGTGCTAATTAATTGGAATATTGTTCTCAAAACTATGTATTTAATTGAAGGCAGAACCAAATTCATCGAAATGGATCGATATTTAGAGAATCAAGAAAGCATGCATAATTTTCAAAAGTAATACTAGTTATCAAGATTTATAAGATAATTAAGTTACTTTACTGCGTAATCAAACATACTGACAAATCTCGTGTAATAACTTTACTTAATAGGGATAAAAATTATGATCACTAATTGTATAATATATTATAAAGCGAATACCTGTAATATAAATGTGGAAGTTCTGATCCACAATATTTGTAAGAGGACATAGGAAGTTGACTGGCCTATTCATACACCAAAATGTGTTTAATAATATTCATGTTGAAATATAAATATGTTACAATGAATTTTTCATGCTTACCACAATTGGGGTATGGTCAATAAATGATAATGCACCAATAATTAATTCTTCACCAAAGCCTTCACTAATAATCTTACGATTCTGTTATTACAACGCAATAGTTATTTGATTATTCATGTTGTAAACTATTAAATTTAATTCAGAAAAGCAGTGTACTTACGTGTGAATCAGAAATTTCCAAATATTCAGACTCACATTTCTCTGAATCCGCTAGATCGAAATCAGTGAATTTTAATTTAATTCTTGGCGTTCTAGGTTCTTTGGGTAAATGAATAATCCATTTACACCTTATATCTGAAGAATAACCACTTGGAAAGCTTGGAGAAGCCAAAGTTTGAGTATCGTTATTGGTGAAAAGGTCCATTACTCCACATAGCGCTATATTAAATATTAATTATAATGATAAAGATTAGTCGATCTCAGAATATTAGTACTCATTTGTAGTAGGCTAAAACTAAATTAAACCAAACAGTGAAAATATCACAAAGCAGTATTAATTAACATTCCTTGTTCTGCAATGTTATTTAAAACAAAAAACTCCGTTATAAAAATAAGACCGTGCGTAATTAAAACTCATTGCAATGTTACTAGTTTTGCCTTTAAAAACTTTGCACTGCAGAGCGCAAGCATCTTCACGCCTAATGGTAATATGAACCGATATCCGCGACAAAAGATCCATATTTAGATATCAATCTATATCTTCTATACGAATTATCTCGATTTTTGGTTACGCGCAAGCATCCATTTTCATAATCTGTCGCTCGTTTGACAAAGTTGTTTTTGAACAGTAAAAATCATAGAATTTCGATACTTACATGTTACAGCCTTCAGAGATCCTCTCACTCCACGTCCTTGATTTAGCCCGTCAGATACAAACCGTATCCAAAGTAAATTGAATGTTGTTGTTATAGGCGGGGGTACAGTATTGCCACAAAAATGACCGATCAATTCCGCATATGGACCACCATTACGAACCTGTTATTACAATTGTTTTAATAAGAATATGTAAAACTACGGCCAAACTAAAACAAAGGATCATTTGAATAAACTACGAAGTGGAACAATTGATAACTTCATTTAAAAATATTGAAATTCAAAGAGAAATAGAATCTATAAATTTTGTTTCATCAGCATTAAATGATAAGTTATTTTTGACCAATATAATTTTCAATGTACATACCTCAATGTAATCACTGTTGCAACTCATTTTTTTATTAAGAGAAGTATTATTGAATGTTGTATTCTTCAAATCAATTTCATTTATGGTGAATTCAATGATGTAACCTGGTGGTGCAGAAACGAGCCAGTGACAGTCTTGGAGAGGTTCATACGTTTCACTACGTTGTGTTCTAAACTGTGTTGTACTGGTAACATTAATGTTGCCACCACAACCTTCTTCAGGGCCATTCATAAAGAGCACCTGAAAATAGTAAATCATATGAGCATCATCATTTTCATAGTAAATTAACTTTCAGGGCATTTTAAGTAATTTTTAGCTAGAAATAAGTGAACATATAAACATATAATTTTAGAGAATTACATAGTAAACAAAAGCAACGCTATTTTTAGAAAAAAACTTACTGCAGCTCTGAATCGATCAAATGTTCCGTACGATCTAATGCGGAAATGAATAGTCATCATATCGCCAAGAGACTGTATGACCGGCAAAGATGAGTTTACATCTCCACAGAATGTTGCTTTCCGGAATTCCGGACTAGTGGTATTTCCTTCATATAACTTCACAAAACTAGCTGTACAACTGAAAATCGAATGACATTTTACAACTAGAGTTTTTATTATTACGGAATCAAATATTGGCGTACGTAGTGTTTATTGTATATTACCTTCGTCGTGCATCAATCCTTAGTTCTTCAAATCGCACAAGAACGGTTTTCTTAGTGGGAGCTTTCACGGTCCAAATGCAGTTCATGTATCCATAGCTATCAGGATCCTCATCTCTTATGGGGTTGATTATTCGTGGTGTTGTTATGACACCTCCACAATCTATTATATTGTTTACATAATTAAATTGTCTGTCTTATATGTATATGTGAGAATAGCATTACGTATATTTTAAAAAAAGGTTTCTTAAGGATTTTGAAGAAACACCACATAAATTAGAGTTAATTTATTTTAAAACCGAAGAACAAAACAATTTCTATGTATTTGCATTATTTTTTGGCATGAAAAATATATCTCAAACAATCAATGCAGATACCGGAATGACTTAATAAGATTATCAATGAATCATATTATCTTAATGGACAATGATGGTGTAATGAAATTAAATTTTTTTTTACCGTTGAGGAAATATTTAAATTTAAATCCTGAACGACCCACTGAGTTGTCTGTTTTAAAAATCAGTTCCATTCTTTTTTTTGCTACTTTTCTTCCAGGAGAATTTTTATCGCACCATGTACTTGAACCACGAAGCCAACTTCCACTATAAATTATTGTTGTCAGGTTGTCAAAATTACACGTAACACTACTTCCTAAAAAGAAAAAAAAATTTTGTTATTGCACAAAAGTACAATTTATCATGAATATAGTATTATTACTAAAGACTGGGTACCTTCAAGAGCAAAGCTTGTAAAGTCAACTATTATATCTTCGTCATCTTTCGCAATGAGTGTATAATTACAAACAGTCTTTGGTGGATATGTGGAAGGATAATTAGGCGATTCAATGTATTTCAAATTACTTGTTACTTCGTATACTCCTCCACATTTCTGATTCCATATAGCTTTGAACCCTTCAGCTTCGATTTTGTCATTAGAAACGAATTTTACCATCATTCTATTTGTCGTAGAGTTGAAGGGTGTACTTGGTGGAATACGTCCGCAAATTCTTCCCAAGCTATACCAATGGTCTGTATTATTTTGAATCTCTTGTTTCCACTCATATACCTGAATAAAAAAGATATTATCAAAATCGATAGGTCAATTTTGTTATATTGACTTTTGACTTACCTCAATATAATCATTTTGACAATCTTTACTAGTTTCTAAATTAAACCTCTCGATAAACGTCAAGCCTACGTGGTAACCGTTATTGGCCACAATTTCCCAAATACATTCGGTATTGTTTGAATAGCTTCGTGGGAATCTGCAAAGTATATATTCAATTAAAGATTGGATTATCTGGCTAACATTTATCAAAAGTTATTGTACTCCAAAAATTTTTGTTCTTACCCTGGAGATCTTATTTCA
>JAPYZO010008804.1:0-15823 GCA_030522905.1 Torymus flavipes | reverse complement strand
CGTGCGGGTGTGTGTGTGTGTGTGTGTGTGTGTGTGTGTGTGTGTGTGTGTGTGTGTGTGTGTGTGTGTGTGTGTGTGTGTGTGTGTGTGTGTGTGTGTAATTATTATTATTAATTGGTTGTAATTACGCACTTTCACTAAAATCTTTACGGTCATTATAGCGAAAGACAAGTGTCATTAAAAATCTTTAAAATTCATATTTAGGGCGCCGTCATGTCTCGCACATCACAATTTAAAAATTGATCTGCTACATCTTTCTAACAAAAACATCGTTATGAGCAATATTGAAAATTATAAAAGCAAAATCTTGAGCGTACAAAGGCTAAATTAAAAAATCAGCTGCAAAAAGAAACTAACAAAAATAATAATAATAATAATACAAATGTTGATACTGACCAGAAGCGCCTTTGGCTGTGGACGACGTGCTAGAATCCTCGTCGATGGCCGACGATGACGTCAAGTCAGCCTGCTGTTCCTGCTGCTTGTTCTTCTGGCTGCACGTCCGGCTGCCTGTCGCCTTCATCGCACCGTCGCATATCCAGCTGGATTTCAGGTCCTCCTGCAGCATGTCGAGCTCCCGAAAACGCCGCTTCGGCTTTACCGGTTTAACTGGCTCCACAACGACTGGTTCCTTCGTGGTTTCGGTAACCTCAGACTCGACAGGAGTTTCTGGGACGGTTGTGGGTTCTGCCGCGGATTCCGCATCTTTGTCCGATTCTGGTACTGTGTCTTTTACGGTCTTCTTGCGGGGGCTCTTTCGTTCGGGAACTATCACCTCGGGTGCTTTTTCATTTTCCTTTTCCTTCTCTTTGTCCTTTTCCTTTTCTTTATCTTTCTCTTTTTTCTTCTCCCTTTCCTTCTCTTTCTTTTTCTTTTTTTCAACATCTTCGAGTTTAATTTCAAGTGTTTTCTTGGTAAGGGAAAGCTTTGTCTCTTTATCCTTCTTGGACACGATCTCTGGTATGCTTTCGATGCTTGCCTCCGACTCTTCGGAGGAAGACTCAATGATTTGTCTTGCGGATGACTTCTTTTTCTTCTTCATTGCCTTCTTTGTCGATGACGAGGGACGTCGTTCATCGGAACTCGACTCCTCGTTTTCATTCTCCTCGTGGTCATTCTCCTCCGACGAGTATATCACAGATTTAGATTTTTTCAATTTTTGTTTCTTCAGCTTTTTTAGAAGTGCTTCAACAATGCTTGACACATCTTCCTTCGACAAGTTATCGCGCTCGAGTGATTTCAAAATGTCGTTATCTACGATGCCACCCTTGGTCTTCTTCGGCTCAACCGATTTTTCCTTCTTGTCAGAAGATTTTTCGTTTCCTTTCGACTTTTCTTTTTCATTTAATTTACTAGACTTTTTACTGCTCGTGGAGCTCTCGGATTTGTTCTTAACAGCAGGTTCATGGCTAGCAGAAGAGGAGGTAACGACATCGTCCTCGTCATAATTATCTTCCGTAGACTAGTGAGAAAATGTAAAAATAGATACGTATATTAAATAAAAAAATAATATAAATACTAGTATTTCAAACTACTGCATAGAAATTTTTTTGATTAATTATTAATTTTTAAGAGCAATGATTCAAAGAACTCCAAACTTACTGGCGTGGGTTCTGATCGCGTCTCGACTGAAGGCCTCTTTTTGGGTATCTTAAATTTCTGAAGTCCAGTTCCTCGAATAGCCTTCTTCGCGTCAACAACGCCGTAAAGATTAGTTAGGGGTGAGTTCATCGTTTCCGTGTGCTTAACCCTTGACTTTTCTTTCTCCTTATCCTTATCCTTGCCCTTATCTTTTTCTTTAAACTTGTGTAGGTCCGGTTTATGGTGTTCCAGACGCTTTTTCGAAGCTATAAAGATTAATAAAGAAATATACATAAATAGTAATATATCTATTTACGGTTTATAAATGAGATACCATAATTTAAGAAGATATTCCTTTTCTTACATAAAAATTAAAAATATAGCCCCTTATAAATTATTTATTACAGGAAAATGACTTGTATCTCGGGTACTCGTCATCAGCATTCAAAAGCTCATATTCATTATCGTATCCGATTATAATACACTTAAAAATTTTAAAAAGGAGAAAAAGAAAAGAAAAGGAAATTGTCGCTGCCTTTATCACACTCACCAGCGTCCTTCTCCTGGGCCTGTTGCTGTTTAAGCTTATTAGGATGCACCTCCTTGCCAGGTGGCGGACCCTTAGTTGTGGGCGGCGTTGCCGGCCTGTGCTGCTGAGGCGGTTCGGGTCGGGTACGAGGATCCCGATCCACGACCCTCGGATCCCGGTTAGGCGGCCGCTGCGGTGGACCACCGTCTTTGTTGCCCCAGGAGTTCGACGGTCGCGAGAACGGCGTGTTCGGTCGGTTCGAGAACCGATCGCCGCCCCACTGTTGTCGCTGAGACTGTTGCTGCTGTTGATCGAACGGCGCGTCCGGGTAGCTTGGGTACTTGGTGCCCCCCGGACCCCCTGGACCCATGCCGTATTGACCCCCACTGTTGTTCATGAGAGGCGGTATGTTGCGTGGCTAAGGTGAAGTGGAATGGTTAGTGTCGGGAGTGAAAGTGAGTGGGGATGATTGGATTCGTTCTGTTAAGCATTATTTTTACTAATTAGGTAATTGGTTAGTTTTAATTTACTTCAAAAGTAAGCAGTTAAGGTACTTTTCGCTCAACATAACGAATCATTTGTTTATTGCAATGTGCTGCGAAGTATGTGGCGGGGTTTGAGCGACTGAATATGCCTTGCGATGATATGTTTGAATAATTTGAAATATGCTTGTATAATTTTTGTTGTTCAAAATAACGTGTTTAATGTTTTAATACCAAAGAATATCATTATGGTTGGTAGAGAAATGACGGATTAAGCTTTATAATAGAATGTTAATAAAAGTCACTAATACTCAACCAACTAATAAGATTAAATATTTTAAGCAGTAAAAAACCTGGTTCAATGGAAATGTCCCACAGAGTGAAACGTGCATGTTATAAAGTGCATGTAAAAAGGACATGTTTTGAAATTACATTATTACTTCCATGAAAAAACCCGTTATGTTTAGTAAGCGCTGATTTAGAGAACATGAATTAGAGGATTTTTTTGAATACCAACGAAATCACGTAATGATTAAACGATCAACACTCAAGCTTAATTAATAATTAACGTGTAATATACGCACATAGTCAGTACTGTAACATCTTGAGTACTGGAAATAGAATAAAAAGTCTTAGAGCTTTTTAATCTTAGAAGCTAAACCTTAAATTCTAAATTTTTTCTGAGCGTGTTTTTTTTTTTAATTTTGAAAATAAATTTTGACGATTTTTAGTTCAACCAAAATTAAATTTATGTTAATTTTTATATTTATTTAAAATTTTGTATTTAACATAAAGAAATTAAGAGCCTGGAATCGAATATTTTATGTAAATTAGAACATTAGCTTTTAACCAGTCAAGATCAACTATTCATCGATATTTAATTTCATTGAAAAACAAATTAACAGAATTTTAGAAAATATGTTTCAATAAAATTAGCTATCTTTGAAGTTACGTCAATCCACCTGCAGAAACCATGCTCAGCAATCAAAACATCTAGAAAAGCAATTCGTCTCAGTCAACTCACCATGCTGCCAGGTCCCATTTGGCCAGGGTATCCACTCCCCATACGTGCGTCGCCATTCATACCCGGATGACCCTGTTGCATGTCTGGATACATGCCTGGCGGACCCTGAGGCCCCCACTGGTGCGATGGTCCCTGAGGCGGCATAGGACCGTACGGTGGCATGGGCGGACCAGGCTGTTGCATATGCGGACCTGGTGGCCCATTCCACTGCTGCTGTACCGGAGGGCCTGGCGGACCCTGCTGTCCCGGTGGACCCATCGGGTAATTGTAGCGCATTGGACCCATCTGACCGTGTGGTCCATAGGGGCCAGGACCTAAAAATGTAAAAGAAATAAATTATTAAATTGTGAGATAAAACAAAGAATTGGATTTTATTTAGTATAATCTTAATATATTAAGGGGGTACCTTACTCATATATTATACACAATTACCGACATTCATATTATTTTTAATATAACATATTTTCTGTCATTTTCGAGTAGCGGCGCATTCTTTGACTTTATACCAGATTCTGCATATGTTTCAATGATTTTGAAAATGCGAAAATCTATGAAAAACTATAATTGAGTAAGGTCCTTAACTGTTTGAAGAATTTAGTTACGTATACGAAAAACATAAAAACTATTACTATTTTTGAAAGAAAAAAATATGAATATTTATTTAGCGCATATTTGTATCCGAGTTATTAACCTAGAATGGAAGCCAAAATTTGACATGTTTTTGTCTCACGGACCGAAAGTACCACTTTTGCTCTAGGCGCCCGATCGCGGCAAAGGTTCTATTTTTGGCCTCGCCAGGTAAAATAATTGTATACGCACCACAGGAGAAAATAAAAAATACCTCAGACGGCATGTTTGTAATTTTCACGCGATCTGAGACATACTTTACTTTTACTCAATAGAGATATCAATACTTTGCAAAAAGTTTCAAGGCAAACAAATGACAAATATTTATAGTTACTCTTACTGTTTATATGCAAAAACTTTTACCATAATAAAGTTTTATCAAAATTTACATATATCATATTAATTTTCTTTTGGGAATATAACAATATAATTATTATACTCTATAAAAGGACGAAGTTACGCTTTCAAACCACATCAACTTTTATAAAAAAAAATAAGAAATATTGCATTTATCTTGTATAAATTTCCATTTGTAATTTTTATCAGAAAGCTATCGAATATCTTAGTGTAAAAGATTCAAGCTGATGAATCTCACCTGGTCCGGGTACACCGGACATCGGCGGCACCATGTTCAGATTTTCCGGACCAAACGGCGGGTGCCTCTGGAAGTCGGCCTGCGGCGGAGGCTGCTGTTGCTGTGTGGGCGGCTGATTCTCCTGCGGCATCGTGCGCTTGTGCCTCTCGTAGTTATCGGCGTAGCGCGGTAACCGTGGATCATTTGGTGCCATACCACCGTGTGCGGTGCGAGGGTCCCCTGGGGCGGCCGTGCGCGGGTCAGCGTTCGGACGATGCCGCGGGTCGTTCGATACCCTGTGAGTAGAATGAAAAGGGAGGATTGTGAGAAAAAGTTTTGCTAGTAATGTAGAGAGTATCCTTGTAATAAAGTAGAACCGTATACGTTTTACAGTGAATTGAAAAGCAAAAGACACTTTTTATTACAGTTGTTTTTTCGTCATCTTTACGAAAGTTGAACTTAGAAGTTAAAAAATGTTGGATCTTGCAGAAAGTCTAAATTATGGTATACCTCAAATTGTAAACCACTGGGATCATAAAATTTTCTATAATCATTTAGATAATACACATCTCTTACGATAGTTATTATAATAGTAAAATACCAGCGATGTAAAAGTTGAAGTACAATGCCGTATAGCTCACACATCTCAGGACTAAAGATTCGTTAACTATCCAACTATTATTATTATAGCGTCTTAAAGGCAAATTAAGAAACAGTCAATCGACATATTTTTCAAGTCAAAGAATCTCACCTAGGATCCGTTATGCACGGACTCGCATCTGACCTCGGGCTCATCATCACAGGTGACGAGTTTGGCATACCCATCGGATGCCGACTGGCCAGTCTCGGCTGTTGCTGCTGCTTCCTGAGATTACTCCTCTCGCTGTCGTCCAGGTATTCCGCGATATCATCAATAGCGATGGGCATCTTGGAGCTCGTAGGTGGCGCGTTCAATAGAAGCGAGGGCGTCGCCATGGGCATCGGGCCCTTGTCGCGCCTCGACGGTGAGAACGGCTGCGCGTGCACCGATGATGACGATGAGGATGAAGCAGCGGGTGAGGTGTGGTGTACGTGATGATGATGTGGATCCATTGTTGGCTCGGGCGAGCGCATCCCCATGTCGTCGACGTGAGGCGAGCCTGGCTGGTGATGACCCGTGAAGATACGGTTCAGGTCCGACTTTAGAAGATTCGTCTTCTCGATGACACTCTTAAGACGCCGCGAGCCGCCCAATGCGTTCACCTGTACTGTCGGTATGTTATCCGACGGGTGCTTCAAGTCGAAGTCTCGCATGACTGGTGGGAGGGAAGGATATGGGTTAGTTTTGTTTTATTTATTTATTTTACAATTTTGTCTTGAAGCTATTGTCTCAGGTAAATGCGTTATCTTAGACTATGTTAGTTTTTCGAATGGATTGTAAATAAATTCAAGTGTTTTTAACGCTTTAATTAAATTTTTCTGTGATTAAAATTATTTTGAATTATCAGTGTTTTTATCGGATCATCAAGACCTAAGTAGACACTTATGAAAAAAAAACATAAGCGTCTCTCAGGTTCAACCCTTCGCGCGTTTGCAGCATGCATTCGTAGAAAATCGAAATAAAATCGACGCTTACTCATCAAGTTAGTAGCGTTAATTAAATTATCCCTTTCGAGATTGTTCGCGGAAAAACTAGATTATCGCGAACGCTAATATTATATATATATCCATTGACATCTGACACAAAAGCAGAGCCCTTATTAAATGTTATAGTTTCAGCATCTAATCATTTTTCCGTCATCAGAAATTTCAATACTCTAATCGGCAAACAACGATTTTGTGTCAGATCTCAATTGATCCAAACTCGCGCCTAAATATAGCTCAATAAAAGCAAAAACACGAAAAACGACTGACCAGGTGGCACGCCAGTCGGCATGGGGTCGTCCCTCCTCGCGAACCTATCTTCGTTCTTCTTGGGTAGTATCACGGGATCGGGCTTGGGTACGATGATTTCCTTCTTCTTCGACCCGTTGTCGTCCTCGTCGGTGTCCCAGTCCTGGGGCTCGAGCTCATTGATATCTACACGCGTTATAGGCAGGACGTTGGGTATGGGTGGCGGCGGTGGTGACGGAGCAAACAGGTAACTGTGGTTTCTGCGTTCCGGTGCCGCAGAAACCGGCGGCAATTCGACGATAGCTGGATAGAGATTGTTGCCCCGGCGCTCGGTGGGAATGATGATGGGTCCGGTGGACGAGCTGGCCCCATGGTGCGGAGCTGGGCTGTGCGGTGGGCTAGGCGACGCGGGTGTGTCATCAAACATCTTCCGCGGAGGCGCCGGTCGGTATGTGTTGCTACTGTTGCTGCTCGCATTGCTGCAGCTACTTGGCGGTCGGTACACTGCCTCCGGGTTGTGGTAGGGGTTTAGCAGACTAGAATGATAATGCCATTGTTGTGGGTGGCTGATAGTTTTTCGAGTTTTTTTTTTTAGTTTTTTGTTTATTTCGAGGATTTTCGGGATAAAGAAAAACTCAAGGATTTTTCAAGGATTTTTTTGTAATCGTAGATTTAAACATGTTTTAATAAAAATTTGTATTTATATCATATTTGATAGCATTTAAAAATTATGTATCATTTAATTACTTTTTTTTTATTTTTTTAACTTTTACTTTTTGTTGAAATGTAAAAGTTGTCTTTTTTTGCACGTACTTCTTTTAATTCATCTGCGGCTTTTTTCTCAATGCTGTTTTTTTAACCTCTCCCCGAACTTGTCCACGTATGTGAACCAAATTAAAATTTTTATCGTGACGATATCTTATATAATAACTAAAAAATGCCGTATGCACTAGATTCTTCAAGTGAAATCGATGAAAAAAACGGTCTACGTTACGCACTTTATTTTATTTTCGTAATAGTAAGAAAATAGTATATTATGCAGCAAGGGAATAAAGTGGGCTGCGTACCACTCCGCAAGAGTTGTCATACGCAGGTTCGCATAACCAACAATATTCACTAGTGCAATATACGACTTTTTAACACAACTATAGTAAAATTCGTACTGGTTCTCCGTCGAAAAGGAAAAAAAAAAGTACGAACTTTACGGGGTGTGTTAAAAAATCGTTTTCTGTAAAGAAAATATCAAGTCACCAGCAAAATTTGTATTAAATATAATAAAAAACGAAAATCATACTTTTTACACGCATATATATCGCATGCACTGTGGTTATTTTTAAGGATGATAACATATAATAGGTAAATACAAATTTCCTGGTCATTTGAAAACAAAAATATTGGTGCCCCCCAACTTTGATTGGTCAATTTTCTAAAAAATGTAACTACCTTCACATTATTTGTTTATAATTTAGGTTAGTTCCATTAATATCCATTTATAAAAGACCAGAAAATGGAAATGACGCGCGCTACACTTTTCTTTCCTTTTGTTTTTAAAACATGAAATTAACTAGATATACATTGCCAATTAGACCGAGAAATACGTTCAACAATACTTTTGCTTGCACTTCGATATTAATCGCGTTCTCCTTTTTATAAATGACAACAACGCGATAAATCTCAAACTGAATGTATTACTTTTATTCGCACTTTGATTGGTTAATTTTCTAAAAAATATAGCTTACTTCACATTATTTGTTTATAATTAATGTTAGGTTAAAATTTAAAATATGCATGTTCATCTAAAAATTAGCTTACTGTCATTAGTTTTTCAAGGATTTCAAAAATAGAAAGAAATCCAAGATTTTCAGAATTTCTAGGACTGCTAGTCACTCTATATATAGTTTCATTTATACAAAAGTTTAAAGAAATAAATTTATAAACTAATAATCGAATTTTAAAAATCGGGTTACAATCACTATTTTATTGTAATAAAACCGAATATCAAAAGGCGCGGCAGGTGACGGCTGAACGAAGTGACGGATAAGCAAGCTGGGTGAAAACGCACCCTTTATTCCTTGAATTGGGTCTCTAACCTTACTTTTTCTTCGTCGTATTTTAAACTACAGCGCCATCTCAGGTATCAGACAAAACTTGGGTGTATCAACGTTAAATTGTTGAGTTTAGAAATGTATGATTACTTACTCTCTCTTTGGTAAACTGTCTCTATCACTTCCAGACTGCCTGGTTTCCAAAAAGTCCTGGAAAATAATAAGTATTTATAACATTAAGAAAAATATTCTCATATATACCTATAACGTTCTGATATATTTTTTTTCATTGCAAACACAAGAAATCTAAAACTCTCATTTTGGAATTTTTTAGAAAATCGACGAAAATTACATTGTCTATACATTAAAAGATTCTTCGAGCGTCTGCTGTACTTACTCCAGTGCACCTAATGTACCTTTCGTTTTGAGTGGCAGTTCTTCCAAGTTTTGGCGCACTGCTGTCCAAAAATCCTGTAAAATCGCTTTTCCTGCGACATTCACGCCAAACTAGGACGCTGTCGTAATTTTCGTACAGCAACTGCCCAAAATCATTGTACAACTCAGCTAGTACATTTTAGAGAGTAGATGTACTAGTATGTACGGAAGACGTCTGAAGAATCTTTCAGTATGAATTTTTTTTAAATTGTCTACGAAAAGCTAACAAAATCGAGTATTTTCGATACAATGTGCGTAAAATGCGATTTTACACATTCTGTAAATTTTTAAAAGCTTTTTCGCCCCCTGTATCGAAATAGTATATTATGCACCTAGGGAGGAAAAAACTTGGACAGTCTACAACTCGTGTAAATTTCCACCCGAGCCGAAGGCGAAGGTGGCAAACACAAGATGTGTGCTGGCCAATTTTCCTCACATCGAGGCCAAAAATGCTACATTCCCGTTATACGCATTTAGATGAACGATTAAAGATATACAAATAAAGTAACTTAAAATTTATATTTACCTGTTCTTGTATTTTTTTGATAACTGTTTCAAATTTTTCAAGCGTGGAAGATGTTACTCTGCATGAAAAAAGAATAATATTAAATAATTGTTTTTTCAAATAATAAATAAGCAAGTTAAGAAGATTTTGGAGTCTTTAGTTTTCTAAAAGTATGTCAATTATCCCTTTTGTAATAAGTTGAAGAACAGTAGATGACAAAATTAATTGACAAAAGTATAATTGCAAAAGCATAATAAAAAAATACGAAAATGCCGGTGAGTATGTTATTGCGTATCCCCATAAAAGTGGGTGATGGATACTATCGCGATTCCTACATTACCAATATTTATTTATTTATTTATTTATTGGACAGGCTAAAACCCTTTGTATACAAGTTAAATACAGGTGGTTTGATTACAAAGTTGCTATATTATGAACTGATATTCGATATCATGGTTTTAATTATTTTTTCAAAGAATAACAAATTTAATTCAGAATCAAAAGTTGTTTTTACTTCTTCACAATAAACATAACAGCATGAAATAGAAAAAAATTCATTCCATAATCTAGTTTTCAAATAAAACTCGATATAACTGTCTTATAATCTAATTTACTAACTTATTTTAAGTCAACTGAAACTAAATTGCGAAATAAATCTTTTTAATACAATTGTAATAGAAAAATCTGTTTTTATTTTCAAATATTATATTCATCTTAAGAAAGTAAAGATTGGACAGTTCATATGTCGTGTGAATTGCCACCCAAGCCGAAGGCGAGGCCGAAAATACCACGTTCGCGTTTTTGAAAAAGTAATTAAAAAAATGATGGTAATATAGGAATAGAATCGATATCCGACATTCTCTTGATTTTAATTAAAACTGATCCCTAATTTTAATGTGTTTTAATCAGCATAAAAAAAAATAATTAATTTCTTTATAAATTTCTAAAAACTATAGCAAGTCTATTTTACCTTGAAATTTCATGCGTCAGAGTAAAAACAGGATAATTAAAAAAAACTAACAGAAGCTAAATATTAACATTAAATACAACATATCTATTGTGCTGTATTAAACAATTTAAAACATAAAAAATATTATAAATACTATAAATGTATGTATAAACATTTAAACTGTAAGATTATTATGCATTATTTTACACATATTTCTGCTGCAATCAAGATGGTATATTTCAATAGAAGGAGATATAATAAATCATGCTTGATGTTTCGATCAAAAATATTTGCACATGAGCAAATCTCACGGTAAAAAAAAAAAGTACGCAGCCATGTGAAAGATATTAATCTATTTCAAATATTTCAATAATGAAATCGGAGATATAAATAATGTTTATTTACATTGTAATAAATTTCGTGTTATTAAAACTTCGTAAATAATATTTGTATGGCGTTTGAAATCACAAAAGTGGCCATTCATTTTTCTGCCGTACTTAATCAAGGATAATCAATACCTATTTTTCACATAACGTACCTTTTTATCGGATCTTTCAGTATTTTGTATATGTTCTGCAAGCGAGCCAGATGTTGTTCCCTTTTAGGATCGTGATAATTGCTTCTTAATTTATGTTTTTTCACCCGATCTATCCTATCTTCCAGGAATGGAAGATAAACTTGCATTTCCCGAAACTTTCTTTCGTAATCCATTTTGATTTTGTTTTTTTAAGCCACTAAAACAAAAAAGATTAACGACATTTAGTAAAATTTAAATTTCTATGAATAATAATAATATCGCTTCTGCTATTTGTACGTCAGATTTATGTATACAAAGTATATACATATATAACGGAATATAATTTCTCTAGAGCGACGTGTTTTGAAACTTATTCTCTGAATCAATATACTTTACATCTGACGTACGTTTAGCAAGAGCCTATGTTAAATATCAAGAAATTTTTAATTTTTCAAACGTTGAATTGAAACTTTACGAAACTAAAATGAATAAAAATCTAGCACAGCGACGAAATAATAGAACTAAACCAAGAATCAATAAACGTCCATTTTTTTCAGTAACTCCACTAATAGCAAATTTCTGCTTAAACACCGAAATCACGTTATAGTAATAACCATTATCTGTATCAGCATAAGCAAACAGGACTACGCATGATTTAATTCACTATGTCTACTGGGGGACTACCCTCGCCAAGGTGTACGTGGCCGCGGCACTTAGGGTCATGTCGTCGTTGTCGCCGTTGTCGTAGCACAAGTTTTCGTGAGATAGTTCATAAGTCGCGTGTAAAGAGAAGAAATAAACGTGCAGACAACCCAGAGGAGCCTGGGATATCACATTTTACTCTGTATATACGTTTAGTTGGCGTCAGTCGCAGCTTCAAGTCGAGCTATCGATCGTTTTATATATACTACATGCGTACGAGCGAGGAGGGGAGGCTAAACCAACCACGTGCAATGTACCGGCCGAAACGAGTGGACTAGTCTTTGGAAATGGGAGCGTATTTAATTGAGTCAATAGAAATTTTTCAATAATGGTAGCTTACAATTTGTCAGTTATTTCGATTTTTTAAGCTGAATCGCAAATTTTAACGATCCGTCTAACCATTATTTAATCATATATGTTAATTCACCTTATAAAAATCTATAAACACGAATTTTTCATATCTTTTAATGAATTTTAGCTTATTTTGTTCAGGATGGTGCCACTGTTAAAAATATATTATATTAGTACATTTATTTGAAAAAGATTTATCGTAATGATTTTTCTGTTCTTGAGGTTAGCTGTTTGTTTAATACTAATATGAAGAATTCATGTAAACTAGCAATTAAAATCATCACAATTTATTTTTTTTCTAATCCTTAAGAATAATTTTAGTTGAAACAAAAATACATTGTAATTATTTTTTTATAATTATAGATATATTGAAAGTCCAAAAGTAAAAAAAATTAGTCCTTTTGACAAAATTTGGGATTTTTTTAGGTTATTTCATATTGCGTACAATAAAATACCCAGAACTTTTGAAGCATATTTTGAACAATTAGGGTTTTTAAAACCAATAAATGATGTCAACCTTTACTCTTATTATCAATTAGAGATCTATTTTACTTATTTATATAAAGGAAAAAAAAGATTTAAATGCTTTTTTATATTAAAAAGTAAGTTTAAAATATGTATAAAGTATCTACAGTTTGATATCTTATGCCAAGATGATGATAGTACTTGGATATCGTTCGCAACCAGTACTTGGACACTGTAATTAAACATGTCTCACTACGTTATGGTAATTAAGAATTGCTTAAATTTAGATAATTATCAGCTTTGCACTTCTATAAAATATAATCTTAAAAAATTGATATTTCGTAGAATAATAAATTTAAGGCCTAAATTAACACAATTTGAATCTATATTATTATGTCAGTTAAAGTAGCTTTTCACTGATGTCAGAGAACCGGTCTAATTTTCCGTTTTGTTCAAGTACTGAGTATTTTACCTTACCAAATTTTTTAAGTTTAAAATTATGGAATATTAAGAATGTTAGATTTTTTAAAATATCTTTGTTTTAGACATCATTAATGTTAGATTTTGTTATAATATTAATATTAGTATAATTTATTTGTAGATTTTTTTTATAGATAATATAGACATCTAAATGGTAGAATTTGCGCGTACATGGATTTATTTTCTTGTTCAAATGATGCTTTTTTGTGTATAAGATTTTGTATCAACATTTCACGAACCATTATATTAATACACTTCCGTATCTAAATCTTCAAAAGTCGATATAATAAAAAAAGGGATTCTTTTTGGGAGGCGCTATTGTGTAATGGATTAGAGTTCACTTCATTATACTAACTGACGTTAAGAATTTCGATTTTTTAGCCTTTGTGTATATACTAACTGTAAAGGTATCTAATAACTTATGTATTGCAAATCTTAATTCTAAAATTATTGATTTTTCTTAAATATATATTATATATTCAAGAAAAATCTTTTCATATATCATTATATTAATGTTTAAATACTACTACAGTCAATGTATTATAAATGGAAGATGGTGTTGTATCCACTATAACGCATTTTTATCGTATAACTTAAATAGTATATTACGCACAGTTAAGTTGTTAATTTTTATAAGGTGAATTAACATATATGATTAAATAATGATTAGACGGATCGTTAAACTTTGCGATTCAACTTAAAAAATCGAAATAACTGACAAATTGTAAGCTGCCATTATTGAAAAATTTAAATAGTATATTACGCACCTAGGCAGTAAAAAACTTGGACAGTCCTCAGATCGTGTAAATTGACAAACTGGCAAACACGAGATGTGGGGTGGCCAATTTTACTCCCGTGGAGCGTATACTATTTTTCCTCACATCAACGCCGAAAATGACATATTTCCGTTTCGGAGCCGGGCGGGAATGAGGCACTTTCGGTTCGGTGTAAGGAAAAAATTCTCATCTTTTGAAATTTTGGAGACTTGTGCACGCTTTAGATATTTATGTTTTCTTAAAACCTTGAAAAGCTTGAAGCGCGCTTCGTTTATGAATGTTAAAGCATTCTCCCGAAATTCCACTCAAATCAGTTAGTTATGCTAAAAGAAAACTTAGAAAAACTAACTGATATGACTTCCCTGTCCACTTATTGCGAACATTTGGATATTAGTGAATGATTATCTTTGTTAAATCATTGTCTAAACTTTGATAGTTTCCTTTTTCCGAAAATTGACGATAAGCGTCTTATTGAAGGACGCAGCAGCGCCCTGCTTTGTGAGTATAAGGAACTAAGTGACTCATGAGCGAGAGGAGCGGCAATGCACCCTTTATACACTGATTTGGACTTTTTAATTTTTATGCTTGAAGGTTAGGAAATCTTATTTATAGTTTAGAAGTTTCTGAGAATATTCAAGTTAGTTCGAAAACGTGCCAAGATTCGGTTGTAATGGCGTCTTTGATGCCCGAAGAAAAATCAGAATCCACTAGGTGGCGCCCAAGTGTTCTATTCTTCTCATCCTTTAAATTGCAATGGTAAAAAAATAAAAAGCGTTACATTTTCGTTAAAGTTTTTTTAATTTTGTTTAATCAACTAATAATTTGCAATACAAATTAAGTATTTTACAATAAACAACAGAAACGTCCCTATATGTGCGCTCATCTAAGTACTTAAACTGAAATAACTAATAGCTCTTGTAATAAATTAAATTTTTTAGCCATATTGCAGACCCAAATATATTTTTGTTCATTTTTATATTAAATCAATGAGACAAGAATTAATAATATTTTGCGTTCAGATATAGAAATGTTTCTTTACTTTGCTTTTAAATGTTGGAAATTATCTTCTTTTCTGCATATGCTTTAAGAGATCTTGATCCAAAATGACATCTATCTTACCATATTTATTCCAAAGAATATTCATCACTTGAAACAAAGCCACAGTTTTTTTAATTACTTTTAAATTCTGACACTTTCTTCAGAAGCTGATCGAATAGATAGCTTTACTAATTTAAAATTTACTAACTTTACGAATCTTTATGTAGAACACTTTATAATAGCAATGGATTATTATTATTATAAACGAGGGGGGCGGTGCCCCTCGCACACCTCACTTCACGCGACACGTCAACCCCCTACTGTATGAAAAAACTTCGTTTTCACGTATCACGACCTACTACTACCTACTTTTCACGTACTACTCAGGAAATACCTATGCTTTCAGCATTTCAAAAACTGTTACATCACAGATACTACTATACTATTTTATAAAGTGCTTCCAAAAACAAATTTTGTCTTGAATATTTCTGTATGAAATCAGATTCTGTTGAACAGTAAAGTAAATAAAATAATTTAGACCTTAAAAATAGTTTTTATGGATCTCGCTCGTCAGGGATTGATTATACAGAAAAAAATGACCAGCGAGAAAAAGTTTCATTTTAATTAGATCTGTAATTTTTGTATTGAATCCAATCCTGTCGATTAGTGATAAAAAAATGACTATTTTTAACATTTTAGAGATTTTTCACTATTGTACTAATCACGGAGAAAAAAAATAGTGGTTTTTACTACGCTCTCCCGTAACTTTATAGCTAGTTCAGAAAACGAAATTTAGTTAAATCAACGTTAGCTTCTCATGTTAAAGTTAGTAGAGTTCTCTGTAGGAACGTTTGTTTACGTTCCGAGGTCC
>JAPYZO010008802.1:0-10418 GCA_030522905.1 Torymus flavipes | reverse complement strand
CTCTCTCTCTCTCACTCACTTTTATTCTCGTTCTTCTCGCGGCGCGCGCGACTTTCTTTTTCTAACTTTCGTTCGGCGGCCGCCGCGGCCTTTATATTTTTTTGCCGACTTTTTCTTTCCGTTCAAGGTTTTATTTACGCGAGGTGAAAGAGTAGCGGCCGCGTGGCGCACGATGCGTATAAGTATAAGAGTATATCAGTGAGAGTTTGCGGTTTCGTGGGTCTAATATTTGGCGAGGAAGAGTTTTTATATGGGGATATAGCTCGGGAATTAGGTTGGCGTGTTTTTTTTATGGTGGTTTTGGAAATTCGAAGGATTCATTGTAGTGATAAAAGGAGTTTTTGTAGAGTTTACGGTTTTGTATTGTTATAGAGTAGAATGGAGCATTTGGTGATAAAATCAGAGTGTTATAGGATTTATAGGAAAGGCAGTTTCACGTTATAAAGTATAATGCAAACCAAGAAGATATAAAACAATCGATAAAGTAATAGATGGGAGAATGTTTTGAAAGCGCTTTGTAGATGTTTTATGTTCTGGTAAAATAACTTTTGCTTGGCACACTATTTATAAAAAATGTGAATTTTTCATAGGTCGTGAAATATGTTAGGTATAAGTAGATTGGAGAGAGTTCGACATTGTACTTAGCGTTGAGTATTTTAAATCGCGAAAGCTAGTTTTAAAATGAAAATGTTTTCTTGAAAAATGTCGTTTCTACACGGATGTGCCTGCATGGATAAAATAAAGCAATTCATATAAAAATTAAAAGTAAATCACAAAAACCAAAGAAACTATATTCGTAAAAATGGAATTGTAAAAAGATGGTATATAGTCAATAAAGATTCAAAATGTTGTTACCAATTTATTTAATTTATTTATAAATATGGTTGAATTCCGAGTCTCATTGTTTAATTGCACAACATTTTTTTGTATATTATGAGTATAAATAGTGCGATGGTGAAGGAGCGCATCTAATTAAGATACAGTATAATTATACCCTTATCCGTAGAATTGGTAGCTTAAATCTTCATTTAGAAAAAAAAGTCTGGAATGATGTTAGAAAGGCTTGACTTGCAAAAAGAGGTGAAACGTTCTTAATTTAATATTCACACAAAGAGTAAAGAGATCCAGCAACGTTCTAAAAAAGAATAATGCATATTAGTAGTCATTCGTGGTGTCTTATTGTCATAATTGTAGGTCATATTCATAACTTTGTGGGATTTTCGTGCACTTATTATTAACTTTAAATATTATAGTTGCGGGTTAGAACAAGAGTGGCATAAATCACATTTTATGTATTACAATATTTTAGGATCTTTTATGACTGACACTTTTTTTAATAATAAGATAATAGGCATAAAAAACAGCACTTTCTAGACGTAAAATAACAAATTTTTTATGTTCTAGACGTAAAATACTCATCTTACGCCCTCGTGCACGTAAAATGCCATTTTGCTACCGCAAATCGAGGCACAAAATGAGCATTAACCAACTAATATTTGTAATTTGAGTATAGGATTTGGGATGTAAAATAAATATTGTTATTTTGAATATATTGATGTAATATAAATAAAGATAATTTAGGAGCCATGTGTCCCGATCGAAGATCAAAAGTATAAAACATTGACATGCTCGAATTCTTGAATATCAATGGCGATCATGTATTTATTGTTTTTTACAAAATTGCGAAAGTCACAGGTAGTGCAAGATATATTCATTAAACAAATTTATATAAAAATAAAGGTACCTAATTAAAAATAAATTTTTTTAATGATTTCCTCTTCAAGCGTATAGGTATAGGTATAATTATGTAAAATAATTTTGTACAACTGCTCATCTAAAAATTTTATTTTTATGAATTTCAGATTAATATTATAATAAGTTCATTTAATTTTTCCAAAACTTTCACCTTCCCGACAACAAGAATAAGCAAATCTAGAATGCCCGTTGTCTTCCGCATGCATTTACCGTTCCCCAGTGAAATCCCTGTTCAGATTCTCAGCATACACTCGTCCCCCTCCACTTTGCGCACATACCTTCCAATTCCGAAATTCCTCTGTACCTACACCCCCAACTCTCCACCCTTCTCAAATTTCACCTTCAAACTCCCATAGCATCCCGCGCGTTCCGACGCGTCGGCAACCTCGCTCTCTACCCCATAGCCGGTAATTCGCGCGCAGTAGCAGCAACTGCAGCAGCTGCATGCCCATGGCGGCGTCCCTCCTTCAGTAGGCGATCAACTCGAGATCTGCGCGTTCCGCGCGCGTAAACTTACAGTGCCAGTGTTATTCTTCAGCTACAATCGTGGAGGAGAATTCAGCAAAAATGTCGAAGGCGAAGATCAACGCCGAGTGGCGGAAACGCGTCAAGTCGGAGTATATGAGACTGCGACAGGTGAAACGATACAAACGCGCCGACGAGGTTAAAATCGCCTGGAACCAGAACCGTAAGGTTATGACAGGTTAGTTTTTCCCTCCAATATTTTTTATGAGCTGGATCTCGGTTTTGAAGGCGTTTAGTCGACCTAAAGGTCCAGGGTGGATGGTTTTTGTGGTGGTGAGAGGGGTGGTGGAAAATTGGAGTTTTGGAGTACAATGTTTTTGTTTAGAAGTGGCTGTTGTTTTGGTTATTCCTGCTGGTGGGCTCTGTCAAAACAATCGATCCAGAACGATTTACAGATGTACAGTGTTTACTGTACTTTTTTGTAAGGAACATATGTTGTTTTTTTGGGAGATTCTTATTTATTAGTGATATTTTTGTGATCCAACATAACCTTACACCACTTATATTTCATATTTTTATACAATGTAGAGATCTCATTCTATTTTAAACTCTTTCGTAAGTTCATTTGTGCATCGTATAAAGCATTATATTGAATATTTATATTTTAATTTGCATACGAAGAGGAACGGCTCAAATACTACTTTTCTTTCTGCAAGAAATTCATAGAGAAACTATTTATTAAAAATAAATGCATGTAAAAACTAAGTTATTCTACCATATTAAGCATAATTTAAAGCTGTAACTTTGTCAATTTTTTATTAAATTAATTTTTGCTTATATAATGGCCTGGATTCTTAAAAGTTCCATTATATTATTGCATATAAATATTATAAAATTATTTATAAGAATACCACATAATTTAATACAATATTCTTTTTATAATAGATCTGTTGGAGTCAGAAAATAAAAGATGGGCAGATGGCAAGGCGATGTGGTTGGCAATGCCGGATGTTCCAGCACATGTTTCTTGCATGAAAAAGGCTGAAATATCTAGCTCGGATGGTGACGTCCAATCTTGTCCAGTAAAAATTATTAATGCAGTTTCACCCATTCCAACCATGTACACATGGGCTCCGATTCAGCAGAACTTTATGGTGGAAGATGAAACGGTTTTACACAATATTCCATACATGGGTGATGAGATTCTTGACCAGGATGGCACATTCATTGAAGAACTGATCAAAAACTATGATGGCAAAGTTCATGGCGATCGTGAGTCTGGATTTATGGATGATTCCATTTTTGTTGATTTGGTCCATGCTTTATCAACTTATGAGAAGGAAGACAAAGAGAAAGAGGAAAAGGCTAAAAAGGGAAAAGATACAAAAGATAAAGAAAAAGACAAAGATAAGGAAAAAGACAAAGAGAAAGATAAGGACAAAGACAAGGATAAGGATAAAAGTAAAGATGAAGAAAAGGACAGTAAAGATGATGTTAAGAAAGTTATTATGAAATCAGAAGACTCAAAAGAAGAGGCTACACCATTTCCTTCCATGACAATATTCAATGTAATTATTTTTTTATTTCTACTATTCTTACTATAGACATTTAACATACAATTTCATAATATATTCAAAATTTATCATATTTACAGGCAATATCTGCAATGTTCCCGGATAAAGGTAGACCCGAAGAACTGAAAGAAAAATACATCGAACTCACAGAGAGGTCAGATCCAAATGCACTGCCACCTGAGTGTACACCAAACATAGATGGTGTTAATGCCAAGAGTGTCCCAAGAGAACAGACTATGCATTCATTCCACACACTCTTCTGTAGAAGATGTTTCAAATATGATTGTTTTCTTCATCGTAAGTATTAAATTAGTATATTTATATTTTTTCATTTCACATAAAACAAGAAACAAATATAAATTTTCTTTCCTGTCATATTAGACCTGTTATTCCTATACTAAACAAATAATTACATAAGATATATATAAGTGACTAAAAACAATGTAGATCAGAAAAACTTTTATTTCACATACATAAGTAGTCTATTTTATTAAAACATGATATAGATTCTTTATGAATTTATATTAATGGTAAAAATGTTTTGATTGCTCATTCGCTATATAGCATCCAGAGGAACTTCACCGCAAGGTAACAAATTATTGTCGAATTAAAAGCTTTCTCTGTTTAGCACCGAGATATCAACCAGGACTCTCATCTTTGCAATCATTCATTCATTGTTCATGGCTGTGTCTTCTTTTTGGCTCTGTTGTGATCATTAGATTGGAAATAATAGTCTTATTCAAATACTAATATAATTATTTTTTATCAAATTTTAGGTTTACAAACTTGCCATCCTGGACCAAATCTACAGAAACGAAAAGGACCAGATCTTAAGCCATTCCCTGAACCTTGTGGTGCACAATGTTATATGCACTTGGTAAGAATTTCTTTAATTATGTAACACATATTCTAAAATAACGCTTCCAGAACAAAAACATTTATTAAAATAACAGTTCAATATTAAAGATAAATCTGAAATCTTTTAATATTTAAAAATATAACATTGCATATGAAATACGAAATGAATACAAACAGTAATACTTTTCTATTTTGCAGGAGGGTATGAAGGAAAAGCTTGCAGCGCAAGCAGCAGACATAAAGGAAGAAGAAAACGAAGAGAAACGTGGTGCACCGAGAAAAGTACGTAAGCAAGCTAGTGTTGATTCTGGCAACGAAGCGAGCAGCGAAGACAGTAATGACAGTAATAAATATAGTCAAGGCGGCAGTTGTCAAGGTAAAGTATTATTTTCTTGACATTACACAGTCGTAACTGATACTTCATAAACTTTAAGTAACTAGTTTGAGCCCAGTAAATTAACTAACTTTACGCAACTTTCCAGACTTTAAACAAAACGTTAACAAAGACTCCAAACCGGACGAGGACGCACTACAGGAGCAACTACAACCGGACCATCAAACGCCATTCTCCCTCATGGGCACGAAGGACAACCAAGTGAAAACCGAGAGCGAGGTCTCGTGGACGGGCTCCGAGCAGAGTTTATTCCGCTCGCTTCACAAAGCTTTCCCGGGAAATCCGTGCGCACTCGCCCAGATCATGCTCACTAAAACTTGCAAAGAGGTGTACGAATTTGGACAAAAAGAGGACAACGACATACCCGCTATCGAGAGCCTCAAGGACTTTACACCACCGCGCAAGAAGAAGAAGAAGCATAGGCTTTGGTCCATGCATTGTCGCAAAATTCAGCTCAAGAAGGATTCAGGTATAGAAAGAATGATTTGTTAGATAATTAAACATTTCATATTAAATAGTCTTTTTATTTTTCAAAATTTATACCTATAAACTACATAAATCATCGAACCGCTATTTTTAACGTGATTTACAAACTCCAGTCAAATTTATTATGGCTATCTTTCAAGTGAATGTTCAACAATAATTAACCCATTTAATTATTCCAGGCGCAAACCACGTGCACAACTTTTCGCCGTGCGATCACCCGAACAGGCCGTGCGATAACTCCTGCCCGTGTATTCAGGCACAGAACTTCTGCGAGAAGTTCTGCCAGTGCAGCAGCGAATGCCAGAATCGTTTCCCAGGCTGCCGCTGCAAGGCCCAATGCAACACGAAACAGTGTCCCTGCTACCTCGCCGTGCGAGAGTGCGATCCAGATCTCTGCCAGACCTGCGGGGCTGATCAGTTTCACATACTCAAGATTTCGTGCAAGAACGTTAGCGTGCAGCGTGGTCTTCGTGAGTATTATTTTCTTTTATTTGTAATAAGAGTAACAAATATGAAATATTTGTTCTACATTCACTATAAATTGAGACAAATTCAAAGTGAAGTTTAAATCTATATCTTTAATGTATTATTGATTATAAATATGAATTATAGATTCTGTCCTTTCAGACAAACATTTACTCATGGCACCATCAGACGTTGCTGGTTGGGGCATATTCTTGAAAGAGTCTGCTGGAAAGAACGAATTCATATCAGAATACTGCGGTGAAATCATCAGCCAAGATGAAGCTGATAGAAGGGGAAAAGTTTATGACAAATACATGTGCAGTTTTCTCTTCAACCTTAATAATGGTATGTATTACTGAACTCATTGATGTATTATATAAGGTTTAGCATTTAGTTGAATAGTAACTAATACATTATGTCTCATTTACCCTTACAGATTTCGTAGTTGATGCTACTAGAAAAGGAAATAAGATTAGATTTGCTAATCATTCAATTAATCCAAATTGTTATGCCAAAGTTATGATGGTTAATGGCGACCACAGAATCGGTATATTTGCCAAGCGAGCGATTCAGCCTGGAGAAGAACTATTTTTCGATTATCGGTATGTTATGGAGAAATGTTTCACATCAAATGTTTTCTTAAATCAAGCTCTTTATTGCCTGTATAACTAAAAATGTATTCTTTTTTCAGATATGGACCAACAGAGCAGTTGAAGTTTGTCGGTATTGAACGAGAAATGGAATTTTTGTGATAAGTTGAAACAAAAATGATTGTTTCTTGAATCAATTTTTATTACGAGAGACAATTTACGTTAAACTGTACTTCATCGACTATCAAAACGTGACATTGTAAATTATGATCGCGAAATGAAAGATTTTATATACTTTACCTATAAACACATACGAAATAAAATTAATTTTTAAGACGCTATAAATCAAAAGTTCATATTTTATTGATTCAAACCTTGATTCCTTTAAAATAAC
The DNA here is from genome assembly GCA_030522905.1 of Torymus flavipes. Taxonomy (NCBI): domain Eukaryota; kingdom Metazoa; phylum Arthropoda; class Insecta; order Hymenoptera; family Torymidae; genus Torymus; species Torymus flavipes. The sequence goes on along the minus strand of JAPYZO010008802.1, from coordinate 3,437 downwards.
CCTAGTTAAAATAACCTTACTAAAATATATTTTTACTAAAATTTAAAAAAGCAACATTATTTTATGACATTTATAGTGAAAATGACAAAAAATATCTTTTTTTTAAATACTTGAAGTAATAACTAAGCTTATAATTAAAAGCTACACCAAATTAAAAAGCTAGGCCATTTATCCTTTAATTTAAAGTAAGGGCTTTGATTACAATTAAAAAAAAAATGAGAACTTTACAACGTATAAGAACATCTTTATTCTTCTTTTCGCAATTTTTCTCGTGAAATTGCGCGCTGTAGAAGGATATCGGTTATTAATAGACATGGCTTACGAAGTAATTCCGAATTATTGAACGCTGTTGCATAAAGCGGGCAAATCCTGAGTACACATGGATGTAAGCACTAAAATTGTTACGGCGATATATTTACCACAAAATACGTTCAATCTCTGCAATCTTTGGTAGCGTCCAAGAGAGTAATTAAAAGTTAATATATTGGCTAGATAAAGGTATTTTATCAAATTACTAAGAATTTTTGAGACCGTTACTTTTTTTATAAAATTGAAAGCACATTAGAATCAATAAAATTTCTTTCTCTACACCTTTAAAAAATTGTCTACGAAACTACAACCCTTTGCTTAAAAGCTTTCGGTTTTCAAAATCACAGTTTCCATAGCTTAATTTAAAATCGCAAAGCAGTAAGTATTTCAGAGCAATCGGATTTTTTAATACAAATCATATTTCTGCTATTAAAAACAATTAAATTGTTCCAAGTATATAGAATGAATTCTCAAAATTTTCTCTTATTAATTTACACTCTCTTTGTATTTTTAATAACATCAATTTGAAATTCACAAAATATTTATCCACTTTCTAAAAAATTACTGTAAAAAAAAATTGAATTCGATTATACAATTCAATAGAATATTCGATTATTCTTTTATCCATCAACCATACAAAATTTTTCTATTCTTCAACCCCAAAAAACACGTAAATATATCTTACAAACCCCCACATTAGAAAAATCACACTCACCTTCGGCGCCTAGCACTACTCGAACAACATTGCAGTGCACCTACATCGAACGCTCGCACAGAGGCGAGCGGGGAATATTAATTAGTTAATTAGCTCTAACTCGGTGCGAAGGTGCGCTGCTACTACGACGGAAAAGAGCGAGGGCGACTACGCGCGCGCAGTCGTTAAGTAGCAGGCCATTAGCGTGCGTTACAATTACATCGATGGAGAAAGAGGAAAATGGATGAGTAAGAGAGGATGGTTATTGAAGTTGCAGATGACGAAGGTTTCCGTTGGTGTTGTATTGCAGAACGATTTTGGAAAAATTTTCTGATCTTTATAATTATTGTATATTTGTTTAGATATGGGGTCGATGAGAAATCGTTGACGAATTCAGTACAAAGGTTTCGAATACTCATAGTAAAATATGATTTTTGTGTAGATTCTATTAACACTGTAGAACCTAAATTGAATTGATACCTTTGTAATTAAATATCCTGACCGTAATCTGATAACATTGTTTCGTTACGCTCGTTTTTGCGAGCATATACTTAATTAATGTGTTAAAAGAAAAGTTGAAAAAAAATTACTGAAGTTTGTACGATAAAATGTATCGCACTTATCGTTACTTACATAGAGAGAAGAATAATTGTCATATGTAACGCATCTTGATGCTGTTTCGGTAACGTTAGGTAATATACAAATATCATAATTTATAATAAAACACGCTAATCTTCATTCAACTTTTACTATACTCGTATCATAATCTGAATAGTTACAATAACACGAGCCCAGAAAAAGAAGAAAGTTGTATGCGTTAGAGCACTTTTACTCTTTAAGCTCGCAACTTTCCATCATCCATCTCTACGATTCTTTTTTTCTCCAAGATCCAAATTAAACGATCAAATTTTATAAAATAATTATAATTATTATTTAAAAAAGTAATATCCAACCACTTTAATAACTCAATCCTCATCTAAAACCTTCAACTGCACGCAGACACCTACCCCACCCTCTATTTTCATCTGCGGCATATCAAACACTTTGTATTAATTACGAAAGCGCAAGTTACCTACTACCATATACCCTATGCTCACAGAGAGTTTCTGAAAGCGCAAACAAAATCATAGCCGAGCAGCTAGCACGTCATCAATTTTACTCGTCTACACCTACAAATTGCCGCACGAGCTCGCGCCCAATCAAATATTTAGCTCGCCCAGGATGGACCCTTTAATGATGCACGCCGCAATTTGCGGGTCGACGCGCGGGGGCGGGGGGGGGGGGGGGGGGGGGGGGGGGGGGGGGGGGGGGGGGGGGGGGGGGGGGGGGGGGGGGGGGGGGGGGGAAATAAATGGAACATGGGCAATGATAGATTGCGAATTCGTTTGCCGAGGTATTTCGGGTTGAAGTTTGTGGCGGTGGTGGATGTAATTGTGGGATGCTTTGTCTGTTGAGTGCGTGGAAATAGTGATTGATTACGGGTTACCGATTGATGGATCTGCACTTGTTTGACGCGTGGTTGAAGGGAGGCAACGTAGGTTGTTGTCACGATTAAGTTGATAAGTTCATTTAACTTTGCCACATTTTTTTCTATAGTACTTGGACGCTGGATGGTTAATCAAGTTAGTAACCGTAATTAATTTTTTCATCTTTTCTTTTGTGCGCACTCTTTACTAACCATCGCAATTACTGTACACCTCATTGCAATATCGCCGCTGCTCGGCTATATATGACCCAGATAATCATCCCGCCAACTTTACGTATATAATTCCTTGCGTAGGATTTGATTAGAAATATAGTTTTATTACAATCGAAACGACCAACATCAACGTATAGCACCACTTAAAAAGTCCCATATTACACCAACCACGCGGCTTGGAAACTTTTACCCAACCACATGTTGCTCTCCGAATTAAATAACCGCACAGACACACTCGCCTGGGTAATACTTCTATACCTACTCTCTTCTCCTCTTCAACCCCTTCATGTGATGATGCATGGAGGGTCAAAAGTAAGCGTATACTATAAATATAATATATTGCTTCGAGGGGCGTGTGTTTGTGACGCAAGAAGACGTGTGATGGGGATCGAATGATTATATGGTCACGAGAAAAGAGCAAGGTCGCGTGCATGTTCTTTTTTTTCTAATAATTAGCGGCTGGGTATGTGTATACTTACAAGGGGAAGAGGAGAAATTGTGTCGGTCGAGGTAATAAAGGTCAATATCAATGTCGTTTTATGGATCTCGTCTTGCATGTGAACGTTTATAAGTGGTGGGGTTGTTGATGGGAGGAATGAGTGGATGTAAGAAGAGATTTTGATATGTTTATTTGAATAGAAAATAATTGATGTACGGTACTTCCAATCGTTGGAAGAAACAACTGTAGGTGAAACAATAAACAGATGGTAAAGAAAATTTTCTTTGTACTTTCAG
>JAPYZO010008800.1:0-15255 GCA_030522905.1 Torymus flavipes | reverse complement strand
CAAAACACATTTGGGAAAGTAAACTTATTTCAAGTTCAAAAGCCGGAACGCATTAAAACGACATTTCAATAAAAACTAAGGCCAAATATCGGCCCCCATAAAACATCTCGCGCCTCCGATCTCCACAAATTACCCTAAGCGAAGGTGAAAGAACGGGACTCGCTCGCCGTCGGGGCACGCGCGCACGCTCTCCACGTATATGACGTACACATGGAGTCGTTCATCGGGCGCGGAATCGATACATAAATATTTACCGCGGCGTTTACGTTCCGACTCATTTCCGTAAATGCGAGCTATGCGCGCGCGTTTCTTCCGTCTGCCCGTGTGCGAGCGCGCGCGGAAACCCCCGGAGCTAAAGGTTATGGACACTTTTCGTGAAAGGAGAGCGGGCCGGGTCCCGGGGAGATTTAGTGCCCTCGATTTGCGTAACAAGCCGAGACGGAACTCTGGAAAAGGCGAGAGCGCCGGTCTTTTAGATTTTTATGGGAGTGAAAGTTGGCCCGCGGAGAGTAGGGTCTTCCCTGTGCTCCGATTTTCACGCGTGCGCCTCGGAAAAATCGGAGCAGCGGATACAATAGGCAGCAGAAGTTTCACTTTTTCGCGCGCGGCTGACGCCGGCAGGTCGACTTTTGCGGGGTGGTATAGTGGTGTGGATTAGGGATGCGCTAGAGAGAAAGGAATCAGTCGGTGTTTCGGGTTCGGGAGTTAAACATCGGTTTTTGGGGTTGCTGCTTTTTACTGGAAGATCGTGTAGTTATTCGGTATATATTAATTTATTTGAAAATTTGAAGACTTTTTCAATCTGAAAAGAATGAGAGTGGGAAGATTTAAAAGGTTATTATGAAACAATTTTTTATTTTTATTTAATACCGTGAATATAATTTTATTAGATTACGCAAAATATAAACGTTAAAATATTTTTGAAAAACTTTAAGTGCAGACATCAATATTAAAGAACTTAAGTATTAAATTACATTAAAATTTAGTAACTTAATTTGAATTTATTAAATAATTAATTTATCATTATTTTATTTTTCAGAACTTGTCCAATCTAATCCTTGAAAAACAAATCCCTGTCTCTCTCAAACAAGCCCATCCAAAACCAATCTAATAATTCAACGCTCGAAACTCCAAAATTAAATTTCCCACTCACCGAACTTGTACCCAAGAGAGAGAAAAAACACACACACACGATACCCTCGGCACTCGGGAAAAAGGCCCGAAAATTCATTTTCCAAGTGTTAATCGGCCAATTGTCCAGCGCGCGATTTTTCGTCCGAAAATTCGCGCGTTTAATTTTTTTTCTCTCTCGCTCCGTTCGTTTTTCGTCGCCGGGCGCACCGCGCCGCCCACTCGACGCGCGCGGGGGCATCGTGCACGTGCATCGTTGAATTCAGCTGCCTCGTTCGGTTCACGAATGAGTTATCGCCCGTCGAGCTGCTCTTTCATTTCCAGGCTCTGCGAGCGAGCGCGCAAGCGCGGTGGTGGTATCGCGCTCGCTCGCGCCGTCAGCAACGTTTTCCCATCTCTCCCCTCGCGCGTATATATACATATATATATACACAAGCGCGCGCGGCTTTCATGCCTCGCTTTCGCTCCCTTTCTCGCTCGCTCGCCGACTCGCATATACACGCACACAGTCATATACGTACGTATAGACACATGCACGCAAGCACACACTAGCTGCCGGCTCACTCTCGCTCTTTCCTTCCTCTCCTATATCCTTTGTCTCTTTCTCTCTTTCCTCTTTCCCCCGCGTGCTCGCGCTCTTCGTGCTTTCTCTTTTTTTCCGCCTTTTTTCTTTATCATTCTTTTTACGATAGGTCTGTCTTTCCCGCTCTCTTTCTCCCTCTCTCTCTCTCTTTCCCTTCCGCTTTTTATACTTCTATCTTTATTTTTGCTTTCACAATGGCTTTGTTATTTTTTCAGTTGGAAATTCTCCGCTAATTTGTACCGAAATTAAATAATCGCTTTGACGAAAGCAAACAAAACAAAAATGATTAATATTTTTATCATATAAATATTTCCGCACTATTTAATTTCCCGTCACTTTGTATACCATCATATATTCATAAAAATCTGCATATACACTCACTTCGTACATCGTAAAATTAATTTACTAATTCACCATAACACTCGCATCATAAATTTCTTTATACGCGGCGTCTGCCGCCTCAATATATCGAGCTCAATCAACCGAAAAATTCCTCACCACATAAACAACTTCTCGAACCGACCAACCACCGCACGAAACTCACTCTCTCTTCCTCTCTCTCTCCTACAGAAAAAAGGGCCGGAGCCGCTCCGATCAATTTCTTCCCTTCTCTCTCTATATATACCTACTCATAACCGCCATCCATCTTGCCTCCTCTCGCCAACTGCTGTTCCGCGTGTGTATATATAGGTATATAACTCGCACGTGCTTGGTCCGTCATTCGGGAATCCACGCGCGGTCGGAGATCAGCGCGGTAGGCCGCGTGTATTACGCATCGTGCGTGCCCGCGTTGGCCGGACAAGGAAGAGGGTGCGCCAGCTGCGAGGCCTCGCCTCGAGGAACGACTGGCGTTACGCGCCGTGTCCACTTCCTTACGGGTTGTATATGTGTGGGTACGGGAGGAAGTTAAGATGGGGAGAGAGTCGCGAATCGAACGCGAGGCCTGAAAGCGCAACCGTTCGGAGAGATAACGATCCGGAGGATGATTATTATTAGGTGTTTGTAAGGGGGGGACTAGTGGCGATGGCTTTTTTGCGGAAAGCTGGCGAGATAGGATCAGTGATGTTATGATATTGCTGGCATATCTTTGGGAAAAATTATTGACTGACGGAAGTTTTTTGATTTATAAGAAAAGAAAATTCTATTTTGAAATACAAAAACATACAAGACACGAATCTTTGTCCATATATGAATTCTCTGTTATATATTTATAAAAAAATTTAATTAAAACCAAAACTAAACCACTTTTCATGTCCTTAATTAAAGCCACCATAGTTTTCCTCTAAAATTAGAATTTCACTTTCGAAATTTTGAAAGTTAATTTATCACGATTTATTAATTTTGCTCCAAATCCACACGTCATACCCCACAGCGCTATCTATCAGCCATTAAAAATTCAACAGCGCATTAGCATTTACAACACCCGCGCACTCCAGCATGTCACAATCGATAATAATTCGTCATAGCCTAATTATTTCCCCCATTAAATTATATACCTCATGATGCATTTTAATTTAAACCTCGCACCAGCCGCACCGATATATATTATTTTCTTCACCCACATCAGCCGTACCGAGGGCGATTATTATAATCATCAGCGATAAAATTACGCCGGGGGCTCATATTCACTTCGAAAATCGGAAACGTCGGTGGGTGACCTTCGAGGGAGAGTTTAACTGGCATCAGCAGCAGCAGCAGCAGTGGCGCTGAATTTTGGCGAGACGCCAATCGGCGCCGCCGCCGTCGCCCGCCGTGTGCATGCGACGACGATATCGAGCGATATTCCCTCAGACGTGCATTTGACCTTTCGAATGCGAGCGAGCGAGCGAGTTCTGCGCACGTTATATAGTATATAGCCAATCTAGGTGTACCCCTTTGGGACTCTGCTCAACCTTTTCTCGCTCGCTCGTGTGGAAATATCGATAACGCGAGGTCGTTGTGAAAAACGATGAAAATATATAGTTTCTACGTCGACGAGAATTTGTTATAAAAATATCGGGATGTATGTTGGTCTGCCAATCAGTTGTTTTTGGGTTCAACAAAAACAATGTCTCGTTGGCACGTTAGTTTAGTATGTTCTGGCGCAACTGAATTCTCGAGTATTGGCTTATAACATTTATCATACAGTATACTCATTATTATCCTAAAATAAAAAGCTACATAAAAAAACTTTAAACAAATAACTCCTTCTTATTTACATTGAAAAAAAAAATAATTTAACTTCAGAATACCGCCTCTAAATTACACGAGGCGACATTCCACTATCAGGCGCCGCTCGCGCGAGCTGGCGCGCGCACAGTGTCGATCAGGACCGTCGCGTAATTTCGGGTATTTCCTGGCGCGCGACAATTCCCTCCTCTTCCACCTCCTCCTCTCTCCCCGTCATCCGGGCGCGACGAGGAATCTCTAATATTCCTTCTGGAGCGCGTCCTGACGGCTTGGCAATTTCCTCCTTCTAAAGTTTTCCGGAAGCTAACGCGGATCGTTCCCCGGGGGTGAAGGGCGGGAGGTGGCTGGGTAGAAGGACGCGTCGCTCCGGCTCCCCCGTTATCCCTGTCTCTCTTCTATCGTCTTTTCTCTCACACCCCTTCGCGCGCGCTGTCTTTGCTTTCCCGTCGCTTCCCCGCGACGGAGCTTTGACGTTTATTTGTTTTTCGCTCGCGCGACAATTCGCGCAACTGCGAAAGTTTTGCGCTAGATACTTGACATTACTCCAAACGAGCTTAAAGAATTGTTATGTTATCTTATACAGAATTAGTAGAGGGAAATGTAGTCGGTGGGAAAGTTTTTTAGGAAAATTCAACTGGAAAAAGATTTATTTATTTCTAACACTTAATTAGTCACCGCGTTTCCCAGGGAACATGTACTCTTATCTGTCTAACGTTATTTAAACATTCAACAGTCGATAATAATGCTAACTACACTACTATCTTCCTAACCAACCGCTAAACGCTATCTTAATTTATTGAAATCCACCTTTCTCACCGACAAAAAAAGAAATCTACGAAATTCCCACCAAAAATAGCCGCAACACAGTAGCTGGTTCCTCCGCATAGACCGTCGTTTTTATCTCTCTTCCACTTCCTCTCCTCTGCGCCCTTTCACTCAGCCTTTTGATGCATCGCTTTTCCCCCTCTCAAAACCCTTACTCATCCCAAACTCTCTCACACCCTCAGTGACTTCCCGTGGCAGGTCTCCGTAAAAGAATACTATCTCTCTCTCTCTCTCTTTCCTACAGCCCACGCATGAACGCGCGGATCCCATTACCGTAATTGCATCGATCCGAGTGTTATTTTCGCGCGAATGAAGACCGAAGGCGCAGTAACTCGCTCTCGGGGAGAGAGATCAAAATCGACATGGGGACTCGAAAATTACGGGTGTCCGTATACACGCTGTACACATTGACACGACTCGCGGTTATATATTTCATATACGCACGCCGCGCGCGCTTGATGTTTTCGTTCGCGTCCGTCGCGCTATCGCGCAATCGAATTCCCGTTGGGGGAGAGCGAGGGAGAAAATTACCTGGGTATTTTCATTAATTATACCGTCAGGCCGCGTCGTATCGTCTTTCGTTCGTGGCTTTATAGAAAGCGCGCGTGTGCCCAGCCTCGGGCGCTCACCGCGCGTTATTAACGCGCCCGTTTTAATCAATTTGCTCGAATTAATCATTATTCGGAGCGTGGCAGTCGGCGATACACGAATCCTTTCGTAACCGTAATCGTGATTCTGAGAAAAATACCATTGAGAAGATTTTTCTTAAATCGCATATATATCTTAACACTAGTATAGGCGTCTTCTCTCGTATACGTTTGAACCTGTGCTTATAGCGGCGAATTCCCCAACATCCCTCGGGCATCTCCAATTACTCAAAGTCTCCTAAAATTAGACATTCGAAACGCAAACTACCATCTCCTTTTTTCTTCTCCCTTCTCTACAGTCTCTTCCCCCATCTCCTCTCTTCTAACAGGTATCACTCCGTCTCTCTCTTTCCCGGTTTAAATTGAAAGAGAAAAAAATTTAGCAAAGCGGATAGCGAACGCGCGCGCGGGGGCGAGCGCAATCAAGCGGATGCTTTCGTTTGAAAGTGCCGGGGGCTAGCTATCCTCTCCCGCTTTCGCTCTTTCTCGCTCGCCCGGTCGATCGAAAGCGTTAGGACGGCTGTGGGAGAGGGTAAATTGGAATTCCGCGACGCGACGAGAGCTATTCTTCTCTGTTGGGGCCGCTGTCTTTCTCGTTCTTTCTGTACCGACAGCTGAGTGGAAAGAGAGAGAGAGAGAGACAGAGGAAGATTGGGTGAGAAAGAGGTGCACTCGTGAACAAAAAATAGAAAACAAAATGTTAGAAGCAAAAAGTATATGATCGGGTATAGTACGTTACTTTATCTTGATTTTTCTACAAACATGTTATATTATAGAGCTTATAATTGCTTTGAATTGAATATCAAACTACACTTTATTATAAATAACGCAGGCAGAATGAAATTCTACATTTTTGGGCACGATTGAAAGTCCGAGCATTAGCGCAGTGACAGCTAAAGAGGAAAACAATCGCACTCGAGCGAACGAGAGCGAGAGTGGGGGAGAAGCGAAATTTAAGGAAGAACAAATAAAAAGAGAGAGCCGCGGAAAGAGGGAGGCGCACGTGGAGGGAGGGCGAGAGAGAGAGGATGGAGCGAAAACGGATATACGCGGGGAGCCGAGCTGCCGCGGAGCGCGCGCGTGGCGTAGGAAGCCGGGAATATTTACTGCCATCTTCTCTCGCTCCCACTTACCCACAGAGATTCACTGGCGGAGTTGTAAACACCTCTTAACTGTACGAAGATACCATCTCCGGGCCCCTCTCTCTCTCTCTCACTCTCTCTTTCGCGTGGGTGTCACACACACATATACGCATTCGACATCGCTATATGCACTTGGTCGTCGTCGGCGGCGCGCACTCTCTCCATCGAAATCGGATTAGCCGATAAGCCAGCCCTTTTTTCTCCCTTTTCACGGGCAATATATCCGATAAAAAGAACTGGCGAGAGAATGAGGGAGAACAGGAGAGAGAGAGACTTTTATTATGCAGCGGTAGCGTACGAGCGTGTTTATGGGCTCGTTTTGATGCGGCTCTCGTGCTGCACAAGCCCCGCTTTTACGACTCTTGCTGCTGCGAGTATATAGTATGTGTTTACGTAATCTGCGCGCGGCGATTGTAATAAAATGTTATGGGACACCTGTATCGCTTCCCTCGCCCTCGTGGTGTGTGTAAGCGCGAGCGCTTGTTGCGGGCTACACTCTCGCTCGTTTTTGTAGTTTATGGGACGGGATTCGCCACGTAAGATGGCCCGTTTAACGGCTTTATTATTGAATAAAAAGATAAGGGCGGCCACGCGCCCTGGAGTGCGACGAATATTTATGACGATGCGTCGTCCGACCTTTTCGCTGATTTAATGAGTCCACGTTATCGCGGTTGCAGTTAATGAGTAATTGGCTGGGAGAATTATTGATGAGGCCCTTTATTGAATGTGCGAAAAAAAAGAAACTGGCGCGTTGTGCTCGTTATAGTGTAAATCACACCTGTTTTGGCATTGTTTCAGGTTTTTGAAATTTTAAGAGTATTGATATTTTTTTTTACATTTGTTGAGTTATTATATAGTCATTTAAAACAGTCATTCAATTATAATAAAAATTTTTAATTTGTTGTCAATACGAAATTAAAAATTCAATAAAATCTCTTTTACTTTCCTTATACATAAAGCACACCGCAACACGCCGTTTAATAAATCGATACAACACCCAACGGCAGCACATAGAATCTCAAAAACGCCCGGTATAATATTCGCACGCAATAATAAAAGATTTCGCGAAATATATTCTTCCAGCATAATGACTCGCGATGTGGCGTCGAGGCTTGAGAATTCAAAGCCCCGCCGCGCGCGCGGAATAAATCCGGCCAAAGATGGATGAAAGGCGCGATGGCGTCGGGCGTAGGTCCTGAAAAGCCTGATACCCCCTCGGCGGCGGCATACGGAGTGCGGGGGTAGCAGCAGTGGCGGTGGTAGTAGTAGTAGTAGACATAGACGAGAGAGCCCCGAGACGTAGAGATGTAGAACGAGAGGCGCGCAAATAGAAGGAGAAGGTGAAACCCACTAAATCAATACTCTGCCATCGCTCCGACTACGGCTCATCCCCCCTCTCGCTCTTTCTCTCTCTCTCTCCTTCCCCCTGAGCCGCCCTTCTTTCTATCCCCGTCTCGCTCGCGCTCCTTGCGCCACAGCGAAGCTCCCCTTCGGCTGTATATGTAGGAAGAATACGATTGTGTGAGTTCGCAGGGTTGCTGATATGTCTGTGTGTGTATGCGTGTATAAGATATTGTGGAAAATAATTTACATGCGAGGCGCTGAATATTTTATGGGATTGCCGAGCGCTTATTTGATGTTTCGAGTTGTAACGCGATGAGATCGGTGTATTTTTGGCCTTGATCGTAACGAAGGCGATTAAAAATTTATATTGATTTTTGCTTTTTTAGCGGATGATTTATATTTTCTACTGCGTAAATATAGCGATTAACGTTTTGTTTTCTGCATTTTACGTGGAGATTTTTCCGCCTATTAAAAGTAATTCGTAAATATATTATTTTAATTTCACAATAGCTTTATATCTCTTTGGAACAAAAATTCACGTTTATGCTTTCTACAAGGCATCTGAAATTTTTAAATTACAACCCTATCCATCATCAATCACCACAAAACAATGCTTGCACGCTACTCTCGCACAAAGCAATGAATTAATCATACACATAACTTAAACACCATAGCATGTACATACACCCATACACTCAAAGACAAAGCGTCAGACGCTCTCGACAGCGTAAAATACTTAATTTTCGACGTTTCATACACACACGCACATAGAGCCACAGCCAACCCCTCGTAGAAAAGGCGTCCTAGACTCAGCCATCCCTCATACCCGTCGTCCGTGCTCTATCTCCGTCCTTCTCTCCCTCCAACTCCTTGGCGTTGATATAACCGGCACGGCGTGCCACCCCCTTCCTTCTCCTCCTCCTCTCCCTTAGCCACCCCCGCCAGCGCCGTCACTCCGGTTCGCTCGCTCGCTCTCCTCTCGAGCGAAACTTGCTGCTCGAAGCTTCCACGTAGACGACGGGCTGCTTGCCGCCGCTCCCGCATGTGTGTGTGTGTGTGTATGGAGGGGAATTTGTATGTGTATGTGAGCGTAGAATCCGGTGGAACGGACGCGCTCTTGAGACGTCGACGCGATGCGCGGGAAATACGAGCCGCGACAGCTCGCTATGCCCGTGCGCCTGTGTAACCCTGAGTTTGTGCATGTACTTTGACTGTATATGTATGTATGCATGTGTGAGCTTAGGGTATACGGTACACGTAGCTATGTGTGTGCACGAGTAGACGTTCACCTCGATTCCGTTATTGTTGCGGCTGTTTTCATACACGCGCGTGTTGGACTTCTGCCTCGGGAATGATGAAATTTCGCCTCTTTTTCGTGACCGTATACATATCGCACCGACGAAAGTTAGATTTTGTTTTCAAAGTTGTTTGCGAAGTTTTAATAATCTAGAAAAATGCTGAGTTCCTATATAGAATGTGTATATACGAGGAGAGAACCATTTTGCTGTATACGTACGTTATAGACTTAATTTCAATGGATTTCGAAATGAAATGATCAACCGCGCCGCTAATTTGTTATTCAAAAGAAGCGAGTAGACAATATAATCACGGCTCAACAAAAGGCATAATCTATCTCCGTGTCCTTATAGAACTGGGAAAATATACACACGGCAAACCTCGATCTATTATACTACACAGCGTTTTTCAACGGCTTTGATGTATATATACGTGAAATCCATAGATAACGAGTATAACGAATGAATATTAATGAACCGAATTCCTTTAAAATCCAGAGAAAAAAAGGTCTATAAACAACACAAGCCTTGCTTATATTTATTAGACGTTATACATCCATGATCCCGCAGGGCACATCATTGGCTTATTCGCTCCTTATTGCCTCTGAAAAAACCTTGAGCCTCGTACGCTCGAAAGTAGAAGTGTTCACTCCCGCGCTACCGCTTCGAGCGCGTGCAGAATCACTGCATGTCGATTAAGAGCGATTGACGGGTCGATCATGACGACGACGATGCCCCGACGGACGCGCGCTACTCGCTCGCATATATATACGTCACGAAGCAGTGGCAGCGAATTGGGTCACGTCTCGCGTTGCTAGGGACCCTCTTACGTGTATATGCATATACATACATATATATGTGTGTATACGTACGTACTGGTGCCGCCGATCGTGAGATAGGGCCTCTGTGCACAGATGTCGACGAGCGATCGCGCAGAGTCGCTTCTTAAGGGGAGGTATAGTGTGCAGTATATATAGTGAGGTCGGAATCGGCGACAGTCGGCGCCGACGCCGCGATCGGCGACACAATCCCGGTGAATCGTGTCTGATCGCGCGCTCGCGCGGACTATCCGCGTGCTATCTGCAATAGTACGTATGTGCAGTGTGTATATATGTGTGAGTCGTTCGGAGAAGCTGAGGGGGAAAGAGAGAGAGAGAGAGACGGGCAGACGAGCGACGCGATCATTAGTCCGATGTGTCTCGGGGAGAGCTTGAGCAATTGAAAATAATTTACTCGTCGTTGTTTTGCAAAGTGGAACACGCGCGAGCGCGCGGGTGCTCGCAGTTGTATTGCGTTGGTGATATTCCGCGCGCAAGAGTAAGTAACGTTGGTTTTTCTCTCTCGCTGGGATTGTGTGCACGCGCGCGCACTTTAATAATGGCTGATGAAACTTGGAAACGGAATACCTCGTACGTGATAAAGATGGTTATTTTCCAGGAGGCGTAGAATTATCTGGTTTTATCTGCAAGTATCTTGCGCTTGTTAGCGCGCGTGTGTGTATGTGTGCGAAATAAGCTCGTCAGGGCTCAAATGAAATTAGATGATTGAGATTGCAGCGGTTGAAATTACCTTGTTGTTTATGATAAAGTAGCGATAAACGTAATTGGTTCACATAAAAAATAGGTTTGAAGTAAAATGAGTTTTTCTTTTATAATTAGAAAAAACAAAATATTGGTTAAGGAATATCACGTATTTAACAAATTTATGTTACATATAATGTATTTTGCATTAGAAATTACTTAACGATTGTAAAAACATATAATAAAACAGTAGATTTCACATTAACCTGTTCATGTAGGTAACAAAACCAAAAAAATTTGGGTGGGAGGTGCACATAAGGCCTGTATTGTATAGAGAACATAGTATGCTCCAATCATATGCCGCGGGACGACCTGCGCATGCGTCACGTGCGCGAAGGCCGCCGCGAGTGGGATGCGGGCGCGCGAGAGTGGGGGAGCGGGTGGCGAATCATGCTCGAGCGCTGCTGTGATAAATGAACTGTAGACGTTGAAGTGTGTTATGTTGTAGTAAATTTACTATTTTTATGGTAGATTTTTGTGCAATTCAAACATATTTCTTAATAAATCACCTATTTATCTCATTTAACATCAATTTTTGTTTTTCTTTTTTTCACTTTTATCATAATGGGCGTGTATCTTCAGATGTTGAATTTATTTATTTATTTAAAACCCCAGAAAATTTATATTGTGAATCTTACAGAGGTAAATGGCATTATGTGTACATTATAGCCTGGTTATAAAAATGACTTATGAACTATTCTTATAACTAATAAAAGTTTTGACATAAAATAAAATTCTAAATAAATTTTAATCATGATACTTAATAATAAGTCTTCAATATCCGCTTATCGCTACTTCCCTAGCCAAAATAAGTGCATCTTTTATTTCTAGTTTAGTTTCCTATTAGTCTTAATTATTAATAAAAAGTTCTATGCAGAAGCTTATTTTTTTAAGTTAAAATGTAACTTTTTTACTTTCAATTAATTTTTTTTTAATACGTACATCTCAATAATCATAGTTTTTGAAATTAATAAATTCTGAACAAAAACTGAACGATAATTCATAAGTAAAGGATTTTCAAAATTCTTATACAAAACTCTAAATTTATTGCTTCACCAAAAGTTACCGACCTTTAGGGCTCAAAACAAGATCCCATCTCCCAAAGGTGAACGACACGCTATTTTTAATTTTTCTTCACCTAAAAAAAAATATCAAGTATACAATTTATTTAAAAGCCCAAACGAAACATATCAGATCTATTCGCCAGATACCGTGCAAACGGAAATAAAAATAATTCCGAAAATTCTCCGGAGCAGTAACCCCTCGAAAATTCCTGATCGCGCGCGATATCTCGTCGCGTGCTCGTGCGGAGCGACCACGTGACACTCCGACTCATAAACTCGAGCTGCAGACATATAGTATGCCACACACACTCTCACACTCAAAGAAAGCTGTCTGCCGTATAGGTCCCTGGTCGATTAGCGAATAAGAGGGCCGACTGTCCCTCATATCCTCGTCGCCGTCTGGCCGCGCCTGTCTTCTTCAGAACGCGATCGAGTCAGCTCTCCCTCTCTCTCTCTCTCTTGCACGAGACAACAGCTTCGTCTAAAAGAAAGGCGCAAGCGCGGAGCAGGAGAAGGAGGAGAGCGCAGCAGCAGTAGTACACGCAGGGCGGCGGCAAGTCCAATTACACGGCTGGCGGCTCCTCTGCTTTGTTTCACGGCCGCTGGACTTTGGCTGGTTAGCTGAGCCTGCTATATACTCCCCGTTCCCCTCACGCGCTTGCGTCTGGACTTCCGCCGAGCGCAGTTTACTTTGTAGACGACGGTATATACGAGGAAGACGACGACGACGTCGCGGCGACGATCTCTCTCACTCCCTCTCTGTTTTTCTGTAGGCGCGTGCAGCACGAAGAGAGAGAGAGAGAGAGAGAGAGAGAGAGAGAGAGAGAGAGAGAGAGAGAGCCTCTGCTATATACTGCTGCCGCTGCTAATTTCTTGCCGCGGCGCGTCTCCGAAACGATTAACGCGCTCGCTTCGCTGTAACGTAATCTAGTAGCGCGGGCCGTGCAAAAAAGTGTGCGATCTAATTTAAAGCTAATTACGCGCCTGTGGCTTCATAGCCAGTGGCCTTTTTATGTGTATGTCTGTGTGATGCGCGCACGCGCGCACTCGTTAATTTTTCCACGGTTAGCTGTAAATTGAGCGCTTTTATTTATTGTGTTCCGGGTAATAAATTGGCTTCTTTCTGTTTGTTTGTTTCAGGTAAGAGACTTCTTCTGCGTTTCTACGCTTCGTCGGCTTCTTCTCTCTCACGAGATGCTGGTACACTGCAGCGCGCGGAGCGCTAATTCAGGTGACAATCACGTTGATGCCGCGCTATATAGCACACACTGACGATGCCGCGTAAGGATAGAGAAATTAGTTGGTGGTAATTGTACATAGACAGAGAGAGATACTCGAGCGTATATATATTGCCATAAAAAGATAAATGGATTAACATTACTTGGAATTATTTTTCCGAACAGGCTGTAACAAAAAGTTTTAATTTATCAAATGATGAATTTATGGAATAGGCAATCTTTTATTCTTGTAATGATGAATTACACAATTATAACGATTTCGGAGTTAAAAAAATAAATAACTATGAATTATTAATTAATAACTTTGATTTCCCTACTTATAAAGTGTTTTAACATAAAATAAATCTGAAACCAAAGCGCACTGCAGTAAAAACATATGAATCAATTTCGAAAACACATTTTTTCGTTCCATAAATGAATCAGAAAGTTCCCACTTCAACTCGCGCATTTTCCATTAGTTTTCAATATCTCTCAATAGTCGCCGCTGCGTCCTACTCTCCACTCGCCTAGCCCTTGAATACGCTCCATACACATATAGACCCGCACACAGATGTATATGTGTACGAACCCGGGCACGCGTTCGCTCGCTGCAGTCTACCGTACGCGCGCATGTAGAATTTAACGCGGCCAGAATTTACGACGTATCTGTTTGGGCGACGAAAGCGAGAAGCGCGCAGTCCCAACGCGCTCGCGCGCAGGTGGAAAGAGAGAGAGACAGAGGAAGGGATCAGAGTCGATTTCGTTCGCATCGACGACGACGAGGTGCGAGCAAGACAGTAGACACACTACCGCCGAGCGAGTTACGAACCGAATGGGAGGGAGAGAGAGAGATGGAACGAAAGAGGGAGATAGGCAGACAGAGACGGAAATTACGTGTGATCGGTTGCGCGCGTGTGTGAATGGGTAATACACGGGCGCAGAGAGTAGTACTATACATACGCGGCCGGTTGCGCGCGCGGAGGGCGTTTGGCACCCGGATTCGAATCGCGCTGACTGGGAATTCTGAGAATTATTTTGGTAATGGCATGTGCGATCAGTTGTGCGGTGATTTATTCGGATTCTTCGCGAAACCCAAGAATTATATTACCGTAAAATAGTTAAATATAATATAATAAATTGTAAATTTCGATATTATCACAATGCAGCTGAGAGAGATAATAAATTATATCTGAATTATTTTAATTTGTTATTTAATGGGTGTACGAGCGGGAATTCCATTCTATGCAAATTCGAACAACAACGTGATATATATACGTATGTAAAAAACCTCTGAAGCGACATTAGTATATTAAAACACGCCTTTCATACTTGCGTATATACTAACGCTTTCGCACGTACCTACACAGACACAAGTCGTGTACACGACTGTGAGAAAGAATACATACAGCGAGAGAGCCCCGCGCGCTCGGGTTAGGTGCGGATAATACTATTTATATCATTTCCTGCCTACTGGCCCGTCGCCGCTGTCGTTATATAGATACAACATACCCACCGTCCGCGGTGTCTAACCGTGCCGAGGGCGCGCCGCGTGCGCGTTTTATAAAAGTAACCCGCGCCCAATCGTATACGTTCTCTCTCTCTCTCTCTCTCTCGACTACTACTGATACGCGATGGCCGCGCGTGCTGAAAGATTGACGGCGCGCGTGGACTGACTCGCGATTTTTCCTCCCCTGATGCATATATATACACACACAGTGCTAGCTGCTCGTATATATGCGCGTGGAGTTTCTCGCGCCTGTCGGACCCCGAGAGTTTTTCGTCGCTTGGATTTTTCATGCGGCGGCAACGGTGCTGCTGCTGCTGTTGGTGCGGGTGATCGACTGGCGGCCTTATTGCTTTTCGATTTGACGTCGAGAGGGGCTGAGGCGCGGGGGGTGAGAGCGCCACGGGGGACGTTGAGGGATTTCTCCGGGATTTAAAACGCGGGCTTTATTGCGGCGGCTTGATGCCCGGGAATTTTGGTATTACCAAGCGCGGGTATTGCGTGTAGCTGAGCACAAGAGCGTTTTTCCGGATGGATTTTGGGGTCGTTTTATGTAGTGGTCTGGTAAAAGAATTGTGGGCATTAATTAAAACGATAGTTAGAAGTGATTATAAACGGATCTATACCTATTAGTTTGCTTTTGAAATAGTTATTCTAGGATATAGGTGTGTGCTACCCAGTTATATATCAGATAACAATTCAATTAAATTGTAAATTAATCTGTACGAAACGAAAAAAAATACTTTTATGATTT
>JAPYZO010008793.1:0-10869 GCA_030522905.1 Torymus flavipes | reverse complement strand
GAGAGAGAGAGAGAAGGACGGAAAGAGAGAGAGAGGCTGGAAGCAAAACCAGTTTAGAGATGTGTTTTAAGCGAGAGGTTGCACGCTTAAAAAAGCAGTAAGTCCTGCCTCATGCGCTCGCTGGCTCGCGCGCGCGAGAGCCGAATAAGAAAAAACAAATGGGCCCCCGGCCCAGGCCGCGAGAACACGAGCGCGCGAGAGGGAGAAAGGAAACGAGCGAGAGAGAGAGAGAGAGACGGACCGACCGACGCAGAAGAAGAAGAAGAGAAGGAAGGCTCTCCTCTCTCTTACTCTTATACTCGCGCTCCTTTGTGCAAGACGGAGAGAGAAAAAGCGAGGCGTGGCGCGAGCGAGAGAGAGAAAGCAGCATACACAGCGTCCGCCGCGCGGCCTCTAGCACACGTCTTCATTAGTCCAGCATCGCGCGCCCTGTCGCTTCGCTGGCCGCTCGCGCGCGCGCGCGGCTGCAACAGCAGCCAGCAGGAGCCCCGCGCTTTGCTCAATGGCGTAGCAGCCGAGCCATAGTCGCAGCCTCTCTGAGCGCGCGCCGATTTTTGCACGCCTCTTTTTTCGAGAGAGAAAGAGAGAGAGAGAGAGACGGTTCTCCGTATTTATACCTTATTCATGAATTTTTTTTTCACAGGTGTGTGTGTGTATGGATGTGTGTGGAAAGTGTAGGGAGAGAAGGAGGCAGCGACGACGGAGGAGAAAGGGAGAAGGAGGAAAGGAGAGAGAGAGGGAGAGAGGAGTACATGATTGAGATGTTTATGGCGGATTGGAACTTGAGTTGCAATTTGCGATTTTAAGTCAATGGACTCGAGGATAGAGAGAGAGAGAGAGGGAGCGCGCGCGAGCGGCTTCCGGTAGCCGCGATGAGGAGGGGAAGAAAAGAGGGGAGAGGGTTTTAATAAGATTTTACGACGGTTCTGATGAGAGAAAGAGAGGCGCTTGGTGTGTACGTATGCGTTGATTGGCGATGATTGTTCGAGTAGACGGGGTTTATAAGTGTAGCGGTGAGGACGATGTGTTTAGCGGTTTGTAAAAATTGGGGTGGATTGGGTTACCGGGAACGGCCGATTTATGGAGTTGTTACTTTTCGTTGTGGGGTGATTATGATGCGGAATTAGTTAGAAAATTTGGGATTGATTTTCACGCTGAAAAGTATGAGACATGGTTTAATAAAAATTTTGTAAACAAAGTACAGTTTTTTGTAGTCATATATATACATAAAACATACCTTGGATATAGTTGTGAAATAAATATAATGTGACAAGAAACTTCTGAACAATACGCTGAATGCACTGGCAACCCGAACCGTGCAATTACCCATTCAAACAAGAAAAACGCTTTTGTTTACCACTACTCCAATCATCTATTTCTCCAACCTGAAGCTTTTTTTCTCTATGACAAGCCAATAACACCAATCAGGCCCCTCAAATGAGTCCTACAGAATCGACATGGCAGTACATAATTTTCCACTATAATACCCTCGGTCGTTACCGGCCGATAATACGACGCAATCGTGAACGAAAAAGTCATCATCGCATTTGCTGCTGCCCGTCAAGCTCCAAAATCAAAAGGAAAGCCCCGACATTATTATATTGAAGGAACAAAGACGCAAGCAATCGTCCGATCTTATAGACGTCGATTCATCAAGCGGTCGCCGATGAGCCCCGCGTATACGCATCACGTACTATAATGAAAAACTGCGCCGGGGATGAGTAATGAAGTCGTCTCTTTCTCGAGAGAGAGAGAGAGAACGAGCTGTCGATGTAGTTTGAGCGGCGACAGGTATATATACGCGCGTCGTGTCGCTCTCGGCTCGTTGTAAAAAACGTCTCTTGTTCGTTCTGAGGCTGTAACGAGGACTGCTACAAAGGTGTATGTGTATATATGTGGGGATAATAAGTATTGTAGAAATGAAAGGTATACAATGGGCGAGGTTTTGTTCGAGTCTCATATTTATTACAGAAAAATGAATAAAATACTATTTAACAAAATAACATATTTTTATACTATCACAGTATAAGAGCTACGCAGAGCTGATAGCACAATAAATATTACACTCTTTTTTTTAATTTGACTTTGAGAAGTTTACACATGGAAAATTGCACATGATTCGTGATATATTGTTTTGTTACGGTATATCACTTGACTCGGTTCGGATACAGATATGGACTGAATTAACCCGCCTGCGTTCTATACCAAAATCTACTGTGCTCCGCAAATGTAAGCTAAAAACTCGCTTTTTGAGATAGGTCAAGTCCCCGTCTAATTTCTCCTACGGGTTGGGAATAAAAAATTTAATTGAAAAATTAGCAAAATTGATTTTTATATAAATATTGAATATTACGTGAAAAGCTACCATACTGAATGCGCCACTTTGAATTTTGTACTTCTGCCCATAGTTATAGCATCTTTGAAAACATTAAAGTTGCGCATTTCGAAGTGGTTCAGTCGTGGGTAAAATTCGTATACGCAGGGGGGCTAAGCATTTTAGAGTTACAGTAAGTGATTTTATAAGATCGTATAACATGATATTGACGAGATTTTCCTGAAACGGTATGTAATAACATAGTTAGCTATAGATTATACTTTCATCTCCATCATTTCTAACATTGATAATTCGAAAACAGCGATTTCACACTTCTTTATGAAATTGATACAAATTTCCTCGACCTTCATTTCCGCACCTAACTATAACGCATATGTATATATATATAATATGTCATATGTATGTGTTGTTCACATGTTTCGCGGGAGGCATGATAATTCAGTTCTGTTGATAAAATTTGTGC
Source organism: Torymus flavipes (assembly GCA_030522905.1). Classification (NCBI taxonomy): domain Eukaryota; kingdom Metazoa; phylum Arthropoda; class Insecta; order Hymenoptera; family Torymidae; genus Torymus; species Torymus flavipes. Next base: position 8,071 of record JAPYZO010008793.1, on the reverse strand, counting down.
GTCGGCAAACCATCTTTATACTATAAAACATATAACGAAAAATAAAACAATAACAAAAGGCGCCAATAACACGTCCTTAATTCCCTGATTTCCAAAACAATTCGTTACAAAGTACACCGTATCCGGACATCCTTATGTATACCTCGTTAGCGCGCAGCTCGCGGTACCGCGCGGGTATCGTCGTCGTCGTCGTCGCTATGGCGGACGACGACGAGGAGACGCAAAGTATATCCATCGGTTTCATAACGCTCGGCAAACATCGGCGAGAGTCTATATGCCCGCGGTAATTGTATTTACACTCTCTCTCGAGGAGAGGAGATACTATTTGCTCGGTATTAATGAATCCCTCTCTCTCTCTCTCTCTCTCTCTCTCCTCTGTTTGCCGGGGGGAGAAAAAAAGAGTCAACCGAAACTGGTTTCAAGTGTCGGCGGCGCGCACGCGCGGTTTCATTTGAATTTCGAATACGTGTTTACCCGCTGCGCGCCTCGCCGGGGAATACGCTTCACAAAGTCGGCCGTCCCCTATCGCTCTATACCTTCTTTACTATCCTCCTTCGGCTGCTGCTCCTGCTGCTTCTTCTTCTCCACCTTCGTTTTGCTCTCTCCCTCTCTCTCTCTCGTTCGCCTGTGTTTTTTTACCTCTATTTCTTCTCTTTCTCGCTTGCTCACTTGGCTCCACACGTATCATAGACAAGAGCCGAGAGAGGGGAAGAGAGCCGAGAGGCGCGATACACTCGGCCCGATAGGATTTTTATATCTCAATTTACATTTTCTAGTTCGTTAGCAGCCTGAACTTCCAGACGACGTTCGGTCCGATCTCAGCCACGTACAGGGCCGAGCCGTTCGGGCATGCGGCGATCTCGTGTGGGTTCGTGAAGGACTGGAATGTCGCCGAGAAGAGAGAGAAATAATTATTGTAATTGGTGATTTATTTTCTTTTTCTTTTTTTTTTTGCTGTTGGCGGAATTGAACGAGTGAGTGACGTGTGTCGCTCGAGCGTTAATTTGCGGTGCACGCGGCGTACGTTATACCCTCGATATACATTGTATGCGCGAGCTTTGCGGTCGTGTTTGCAGCTTCAAAGAGTGACAGACTCGCGAAAATGTTGCAGTTTACAGTTAAATTCTTGTAACGGAAAGAATCGCGTGAATGAGATTGATGTATAAAATAATGGTGGATAAAATACGTTTATTTTTCACGATAACAACTAATGTTTTTTTAACGATGAAATAATTATATAGAGTATTTTTTTTTATTCTCAAGCTTGTTCGCGATAATATTATAATGAAAACGTTGTTCAGACTAAATGTAACGCGCAATATTAAATTCCGTTCTTCCCGTTATGAAAGTATAATTCTGTTGCCGGTACATTTCTCCCAATTACGTAGTAAAAGATACATAAATTACTGTCGCAATAATTTCAGCGAGCGGACGATTTATCAAACCCATAACTCTTGATGCACGACGTTGTAATAACATTGTAAATAACGCGCCCGTTTTGTCGAATCAACATTGAAATTTATGCATTGCTCGCGCGTAAACATGCGGAATAATAAGTAATGTAAATTTCATACAACTCGTACGAAATGTGTGATGTTTGTAATAATAATTTTTATACAATTTATACTTACATCGAATGTTGGGCCCCATACAGAAACAACGGAATCGCGATCCGGTTTCACAGTGAAGCCCATCACTGGATTGTTCGCCTTTGTCGGTCCATTAATAGCGTACAGGACATCATCTAAAATCCAAGACCCCAAAATTACTATCATATATACCTAATCATCCTCTCCGCCAAAATTTCGCTCATCATTATTAAGTATAGCATCATCTCCGAGTAATCCCATAAAAATTCAGTCGTAAATTCGCCCGACCCCAATATACACCTCTCTTCTCTCTCTCCTACATATACGCAGCATAAATCGACGCGCGACAAAATCTACGATAAAATCAACCACTACTGAATTATGACGCGCGTGCGCATAAATATAATCCCACTCTCGCGCGTCTCCCCCCTCTCTCTCTCTCTCTCTCTCTCTCTCTCGCGTATATATAAGCTGTTAAATTAAAAAACAACATCGACGACGACGGGGATTTATCTCTCTCCTTCTCGCTCGCGCACAACGTACAGTTACATCCGGCCGAGTAACCCAAGTCCTTTGCCGTTTTGACGACTTTATTAAATTCGAGAGAAAGAAAGAGGAGGAGAAGGCGAGGGAGAACGAGAGAGGAGAAGCAGAAGGAGAAGGAAGAGAGGAGAGGAAAAGACGATTATTATAGGAGCGTGCGCGAGTATATATGTATATATACCGTGCGAGGTGATGCCGAAGATCCTGCAGACACCTGGCCGGTTGAAGTGCAGCTGCAGCGGTACGAGTTGGCGTTCGTTGTCCGGGTGTCGGCGTGACAGAGCCTCCGTCAGGTTGAAGCAAACTATCCGCTGGTGCTCCCGGTCAGCCACGCAAACATCGCCGCGCTTCAGAATCGTCAGGCTGTGCGGGACTCGAAGTCGTAAAAGTTCTGGAAACGGTGTTTGTAGGATTCAATTGTTTGTTTTTCAAGATATTATTATTCTATAAACATATATTTGTGATTTTTTGTTAGAAAAATTTTAATGATTCAACTAATAAAAGCCATTTGTATAATTTACTTTATTTGATGGTATGACAATAAACCCCGTGTTTATTATTGCAGATTTTCATTTTATTGATTATTTATTGTGTAATTAAAACCTACACCGTAAATATAACCTACGCGTTGTTGGAATATTATTGCTATAATAAAACATATGGTATAACATATACCTACCATACGTACGTTAATTTGCAAATCAACTTGACGAAAAATTTATGAGTACTTTTATTTTCAACCATTTATTATTTTTCGAAGCTCTACTGTAAATTATCGAGCTAAAATTTAATTCAACGAGTTATTTTAGATGCCGTTATAAACGAGGCGTAGAATATTTAATTATTAAAAATTCGCTCACTTTCTCTTTGTATGCTACAGTCAACTCGTGACCACTCGTGTGTTATATTCGCACGACGGTGAATATATTTTTAAACGAGAATAGCTTGTGACATTCCTTGCTCGATTTTGCAATTCTTATTTGTAGACAAGAGTTTGCTTCTATTATTTCTAAATATTCGCTACCAATGAAAGTTATTTATGAAATTTGCTTTCGTAAAATTAAAAATCAATTTTATGCGATAGTTGTTATCCATAAACAAGTTTTGCATATCTGTACGTTGTATTGAACGTAATCGTATTGGGTGGTACTGTCTTGCAATATTCTATATATTTATATATATAAGCAGAGAAAATACTGACTTTAGGATTTCAAACCTGTAATATTAATAGCATAACTCCGACAAAATACATTTAAAAAAACAAAATTATTTTATTGGTTATCAACAATCTTAAAACAGTTTAAGATTTATATCGCAACATGTCCTCATCCTCCTAAGTGTTTTAAAATTATAGCTTTTCCGTGGCAAGGATTTTTCAAAAAAAAATATATGGGTCTCCAAAAACCATGTCATGAGAAAAGTAAATGCATATAGGCAAAACTCAAAGGATGCCGCGGCTCCGAGGAAAACCCACAACCCACTTATCTCATCCCGAAATTTCGCTCGTTCATTTTCCCAGATAAAGATCCTCGGGAAAACCGACACAACAACCCCATTCGAGAAAACAAGAAAAATCGCTTTAGCAATCAGGCGACCTTCACCCGCGACCATTAGCCCCGCAAACCTTTATTTTCCCATAAATATACCTACCGTCGCTTCCTCTCGGCGGCAGCTGCGTGATGAACCGTCCCTCCTGGTCCAAGACGACGATTCTGTCGTTGCAGTAACCATCGGCAATGACTACCTCGCCGCTCGGCATCACCGCCACCGCCGTCGGCATGCAGAAGTGCTGCGAGTCGCTGCCAGGCACGAAGCGCTCGCCCAGCACAAGACTCGGCTCCGAAGACCGATCATCCGCGTCGTCGCCGGCCATCCGCTCGCGCCGCGGGAACTGCGAAAGACGAAACCCAGGAAACGGTATGGTTTTTTTCCCTCTTTTTTCGCCCGCGGAGAAAGGGAGAGATGAACTTCACGGGGAGTCTCTCTGGTATATAGAGGCGGACGATACGGTTCGAGAGGTTCCAGCTGCGGCCGAGTCAGCGGAAAAAGCGCCGCCGCGATTTAACAGAGATGAGTGCCTGTGAAAACGCGGCCTATTGTGCGGAGAGACGAGAAGAGGGAAGCGTGGGTATATGTGTGCCCAGAAGCGTGATTTATCCGCCATGATAATGACGTGAGTGACGTGTGCCGGGGATCGTGCGTGTGATTGGCCTTATTTGGACGGGAAGTATTAGGGAGTATAAGATGACTTGTGGGGAAAGGGGACAGATATGGGATAGAGATGTTAAAAATCGATTTTTGAGGTATGAAATTTATGAATTATTGAATGGTCATTCAGAGGTATTCTTTGTGATGATAGATCTGAATGGAACTCACTATTGATAAGCATCGATAGAGACTGTTTATGTTGATTTAAATAATGCTGTGTTTATTAATAATAGTGTTAGATGTTTGGTGAATGCTGATAAATCCGTCGATATATAGGTCGATAAATAATAAGAAATACAATACGTTTCCTTTGAAACTATAAAATGAAAAGAACAAACGTGTATCGAACGAAATCCACTTTTTAACACCGATATACTCTACTTTCGACATAAAACACAAACGACATAAAAAAAAATGTTCAACGCACCCATCGACATATATATCGATCTAAATCACCGCACCTCACTACCCACGGAAAAAAAGAAAAAATCGAAAATTCCAAGAGCCGTCTTCCCAACTACAGACATATACATACCTCGAAACTTGGCGTAAATCTGAAACCCCGTGGCTCGGAAAAAGGGACGCGGCCCACCGTCTCCGAAAACCCGACGTACAACGACCCCCCATTGTCCTTACCTTGAAGACCTGGTGTAGAGCGACATCGGTGAGCCAATAGTTGCCGTTCGGATCGACGTGAATGCCGTGGGGCAGGTAGAACGCGTCGGCACCCCACGCGTCCACGACCTCGCCGTTTTCAGGGTTCAGCGTGAGCACGGTGTTCACTGGCACCGGGCCGTCGAGATGCTTTGTGTACCGGTTGTCCCCGTCGAAGGAGCTGCGAATATAATAGCGGAGGTATTATTAGGGGTATAATAGGGGCCGAGTGATGTCGGAGGTGCGACATTTAAAAAGTCGTAATCCCTCCGTGTCGAGCGACAATGTGTCTCTCCCACGCGTCGGTAGGATAAAGAGAGGCAGAGAAGGAAAGCGGATTTTTCATCATCAGGGAGCCAACGCGTCAAATGTGCCGTGAAAAGAGGTGTGCTCTAGTTTGAGCTGTGATATGTATGTGCACGGGAGCGTCAGATTTTCCCAAGACTTTTCGAAAGTATGGGAAATTTTTTCTTCTATTGCTTGGTTCTGGGTAAAGTGGCTGCTGGACTTTTTAATGTCTTAATTTAGCGTTTATTCAATATTTGACAGATTTTATAAGTTAAGACATATGGGCAAATCCATAATATTTTTATCTTTTTTGACAAAAAAAGTTCCATTTGTGGATTTCAAGACTGGTTTTCTATTTTTTTTTTTTATGGTGTAACTATAAAACATACATTATTCCAATCAGTGTGTTCCAATAATTTGATAAAAAAAACTACATAAACGCACGTATACACAATAACAATGCACTGTCCCTGGTATTCACGTAAAAATAAAGCCCATCTTTACCTATCTCATTAAATTTTTTCATGAATACTCGACTACCCTTTGCTTTAATTTCGCGCGTAAAAACATTAAATTTATGTGAAATTTCAAATTATTATTAACACGATAACGCAAACAAGCTTTGAACTTTCTATAAAATTCTACATCTGATAATTACAGAATAAACTCCACGACCAATAATGCAACTTCGAACCTCTAACCACCGCGAAACCTTTAATTCCAAAGCAAACCCAAGCTCCTGCATTTCTCATATATATACATGTTTCTCGCACGTCGGCCCATAAATCGTCACCACAGCAAACTCTCTTGCGCGCCCGTATACACACTCCAGCAGCCGCCTCTCTCTCTCTTCTCTATACCTACATACATTCGCGCTTGCCGTCGCTGCTGCTGCTGCTGCCGGTTGCACTTTTTAAGCCTCACGCACAAAAGACTACGGCAACAGCGAGCGAGCGAGCGAGAACACATCGCGCTCCGTTTTATCGGCGACGCATCTACACCCGCCGAAGAGCGAGCGAGCTGCTCGCTCGTACATCTCTTTTTCTCTCTCTCTCCCTTCTCTCGCGGCGGCGCGCAATCGTAAACCAAAGCTTTTTATATACACGCTTTCGGGATAAAAATCCGAGCGGCCGAGGGAGAGAGAGGGAGCAAGAGAGGAAGGTGTTATTGGTTCGACGCCGAGGTGCCGGGGCTCGCGCCTGCCTATATACCTGCGCCGCTGAGCGCGCCGATTGGGCGCGCGTGAGTACATAAACGCGCGCAAGAGTGGAGGTTGTACTATCTGTTTCGAAAGGTTGGGCCCCTCGACTTTGGTCTCTCTCTCTCTCTCTCTCTCTCTCTCTGTCCGGTTGGCGCTCTCCTTCTGGGCCCTCGAGAAAGAGCCCCGCACGCTTGTAGTACCAGGGAAAACATCGTGAAGGTGCGAGTAAACAGAACGCGAGGAAGAGAGAGAGGTAGAGGTAAAGGAGCCTTTCTTCGCGCAGGCGCGCACGTATGTTGTTTTTTCGGCTTTTTGGTGACTAAGTAGGCGCTACTATGCTACCTGTCGAGGGGACGTTAATTCTGAGCAAATAGATCAAAGAGTTTTAGATTTATATATTTCTTTTTTTTCTCTCTCTCTCTCTCTCTCTTTTTGTTTGCATTCGCCGTCGAGGGAAATGTGATGGAGGCTAATTTTAAGTTGTAAGCCGTTTCCGATGTTTGCTCAGAAACTATATATACGTGTAGCTTTATAATCGGATGAAATGATGCTACAGTTCGCGAAGCTATCCTACAAGGGGATGTCAGTGGAGCTTATATAGGTGTACGTAGGTGTTGCACCGAGCTTATCGACATTTCCGTCTTATTTAGTTCTCGGCAAGGCAATTGTTTCTCATTCCTTTTTTAATCATCCGCAGGTCTTTGCAACTATCACCAACAGCAAACACGTGCTGAATAAATAAAAAGCGCGAATTCAATTCAAATAAAAAAATATCAATCAATAATTTCCAACGTTATACATAAACAAATCCAGCAGCTCGCTTAAACAATAATCGCCTGATTTCCAACCACGAAATACTGGAAAACCTGACGCTCAATACAAGGTGTATAATATATATACACGACCGCCACAATTACCATCATCATCATCGTATACTTTACTCACTCATACGTCCATATGTGATCGCCCCTATGGAAGATGACAGGCCTACCCTCGCGGTCGACAGTGACACCTGCGACGGGTCCGAGTCCCCTCGGGCTCTTCCAGTTCTCATCCTGGACTGGCTGCTTCACCCATATGTCGTCGGGGTCCCTGGTCGGTCGCAGTCCCTGCTCGTGGGGCAGCAGACACTGTTCGTATATACACAGACACAACCATCATTGCAGCTTGTACAAAATATACGCGCGCGCCACATCAAGAGCGGGTTATTCACGCGCGAGATATATATAAGGGATGAAATACGGCGCGGGGGTGCGTGTATACGAGGGAGCGATGCAACAGGTTTTGTTCGTGGCATTTTCGTGTACATCTCGTCCGCGAGACTGTATACACGCATCTATATACAGAGAATATCGATCCGGCAGTGTATAACATACGGTATTACGGCAACACCTCGCGGTTCCGTATGGTTCTGCGGATGTATGTGTATTCATGCGGGATGTGAATGGCGGCGGGAGATAGTTACCTGGAGGATGTCGAGGACGTTCTCGTACAACCGAGCGATGGCCTTGTTCTCGCGGTGCTCGTAGGATAGTTCATTCTCCAGGCCGAAGCCAGCGGTGAAGTAGGGGTTCGGCCCTATGATAGC
>JAPYZO010008788.1:0-11427 GCA_030522905.1 Torymus flavipes | reverse complement strand
ATACTTGTGCCGAAATTTTATTGATTTGTATTAAACCTAGTGAATTTGTAAATTAAATTACGTTCAGTTAAATTATTCTTAAGATTGGGGGGGTGCGTGAGGTCCTACAAAAAAGGGATATACATAGATGGGCAAGAGTGAACGAGTCAATTATTTAAAAAAACTTACTATTTTACGTTTGGGTGCTTTCCTCTACTATACGTGCACCTCGCATCTCCTGGCTTTTGGGTTTAAGAATTTTTTAAACAATCGACTGGCTTATTGTTACAGGTGTACGGAACTCTTTTTTTTTGTGTGGACTTCGCGTCCCTCGGTTATTTGGGTTTCAGCATTTTTTTAATAAGCGACTTACTTATTGTTGCATGTCTGCGCAACTCCAATATCAACAAGAATTTTAAGACAAGATGATAATACTTTTGAAATTGACTGAAAAGACCAAGACAAGAGAAAAATTTTCAAGAATTTACAAGAGTGAAACAGTATAAGTTCGTAAATACCGTATTGCTCTCGTGCAGTCCTAACGGTGATAGTAAATTGAGCATATCGGTGCTACATCTACCAATTATCAGTAATATTTCACAAAAGATTGTAAGAAAAATTTCTCACATCATGCCCATCAAAACACATTCAATAGCTTTTTAAACCACTTTTATCCCGTCTCTCAATGCCTCGGGGGAGAAAAAATCATTTCCTCGCGTCTCGGGCGAGAAATCATAAGGCTACCAGACCTTTCTCCTCAAAGTGAAAAAAGAATTTCTACTTTTCTACTCCCCTTTTGAAAGCGCGTTGCGACGCTACTAAAGCGCACAAGTCGAAATGTGTGCGATCAATGGGGAGCGAGGTGAGCTCACGAAAATTCCCCGCGCCAAGCTTATTAAGCACCCCTTCTCCTCCTCCTCCTCTCTCTCCTCGACAGCCTTCTCTTCAAAGTCAAATGGCGTCGCGTAATCAGCTTGTGTCTTTTCAGCGGGAGTACGAGCGGGAGCGCGGCCCGCAAACAACGAAGGATTTTGTAATGCCGTCGGCAATTGGGCGCGAGCGAGTGGCATTGTTGAGCGCCCGTAATGAATGTCGGGCGAAAGCTATTGCGGATTACGGCTTTATTGAGTCAGCGTCCGCCCGCCGGCTACGGCTCTTTTCCGCGGGAATTGGCCGATCCTTATCGGGTTAACGGCGCTTGAAAAACAATATTCCGAGTGCGCTGTGCAGAGAGAAAGGGAGAGAGAGAGAGAGAGAGAGAGAGAGAGAGAGTCGATCTGCTTCTGCTCCGACGATTCGTGTCTGCAGCGCGCGCGGCTATCGGATCTGGGACGGTTTTATTTTGCGAATTCGATGATGCGCTCGGGTAGGGAGAGAAAGACACGTCGGAGCGCTAGGATATACGTGCGGGAACGAGAGACTGCGTGTTTCCCCTCTCCAAAGACTTTGTGATTTCGTGGCTTTCCGCCGAATCATGAATGTAAAAGCTGCTTTTGTCGAGTCTTTGGGGACGCGCGGTTGAATGACGTTATTGATCTTGGAAGAAGAAGAAAAAAGGATTCTATTCGCGGAAGTGAGATTTATAGCGTACGTGAAAAATATGTTAATTTTAATACCTCTTCTGGGAAAAAATCATTTTATTTGTTTCTGCTTTTATAATTTGGAAAAAGATTTGTCGTCTGTGTGCAAAATTTGATTTTATTATGGTTTTAGGACATACGAAATTGTTCTACATAAGTGTTCTAAAACATACGACATCTAGTGGTGTAACAATAAACTAAATCTGTCGTACGAATAAAATCAGCCATTTCCTTATTTTCTTATACATTAAAAGAGAGTCGTATTTCCCATAACGACTGCTAGAGAGTGTAATATGTTGTATACACCTATACATATATATTAATGTTACAAGTAAAAGTAAAAATGCACTATCAGAAGCATCTCTGTAAATTCTCCTGCGAATTTCCGAGCGAATTCTAAGCGTGGCTATAGTTTGCGTAAAAGCCATGTAAAACTGTCAATTAAGTTTAAAAGCAATAAGCCAATTAGTGCAGCCATTACAAGATTTCACTTTTAGCGGCGCATTTTCAAAGCCCGGCATATATAGCGCGTGGCCGCGCATGCGATCGCTTTGTCTCTAATCATCCACTCCCTCCCCTAATGCCGGCGCCGCTTCTCTAATCGCACCTAAATGACGTAACTCATTCCATTTTATCCCAGTTTAACCTAAAACCCCTCTCATATCCACCTTTCTCGACGCTCGAGTACTCGAATATTTCCATCGTTCATGCTTTCCGACATTAGCCGAATGACGCTTTCTCCAGATGGGGTAACGCGTTCTTTCGGAAAATTCCTTTTGTACACAGTGTAAAAATGAAAAATTTAATGGAACATCGTTGGATGAAATGATTCTGTTGTGCTACTTCAGTGATTACAAAGCGTTGAGAAACAGTTCTCTTCTCTTGATTTTTGAAATTGTCTATCTTTGCTGACTCGTCAGAAAAGTATTGACGATTCAAAAGATTTTACAAAACTTTTGAGTTTTATTTTCTAACTATTCTTTGTATTTGTTGGATTTACAGAGACATACGTAGATTGTTATACCTTCGGGCATTGTAGAGAAATAATGATACAAAGAACGATAAATGCACCGAATATTGTAATACTATATTATCATTTTTAATTCAATATTATTCATTATGAAAACGCAAACGATTGTAATAGCATAAAAGTAAAATAATTTACAGCGCTGATTACAAGTACAAATCTATCGTAAAAAAACAAACAAGTTTCTACTCCTTTGTAAAAATCGGAAACTTCACGAACAGTTATAAAAAAAGACGCCGGGGAGAAGTGGCGAGGGAAAAAGAAAAGAAACGCGGTTACTCAAAAAGCGATCATACCTCGAATCACAAAGACACTTTATGGTCTGGAAAAAGTTTAACCATTTCTGTCTCGCAAACAATCATTCCATATAATTTTTACGATCGCTTAGTTTTCTGAAGAGTAATAAAGATCTCCATGAAATGTGTACATGCACATACAGAGAATCTGATCATTTCCAATCGACCAATGAAGAAACCAGATATAAAAAATAATCCAAAGACAGTGGGAGAAGCGGAAAAAGTACAGTCAACTTCAAAAGTTTTCACGGAGACTGCAATGTTTTAAAGGTGTCGGAAGACGTACTATCACAGTTTCGAAAACAAACTATACATTATAAGAGTCCAGAGTTGAAACAACTTTTCCTTGGTAATGTGGTCTAATTAACAATATATTTATGATATTTAGGTCAAAATATAAATTTTATGTATATACTTTTTAATTAAATGTCATTTCAGCTTCCATATGTAATTAAAAACAGGTAATTAAATTGGAGTCATTATTGAGAACCACTACTATGTTTTCATTTAAAAGTTCATTTCGGTTAATGAAGGTAGAATTCTAGATAATATTTCAAAGCATTCGTTTCTAGAACGTAAAAGAATAAACCATATTTTATCTCATCAAAATTTATTGGTAAAATTGTGAAATAATTTAAAATATATTAAGACAAAAATTTTAACTTTATTTAGAATGTTTTTCAATCTCTGTAATTCAGCATTAAATGCATTTTCAATCACTTTAAAATTTGCGTAGTCAGTCTTATGCAAATGAACATGAAAATGATTCTTGGGATATATAATTTAGATGAAATAGTTTTTCTAATATCCCTTAGTGGATAGTCTAAGATGATATCTTCTTATATACAAACAAGTAAACTAGTATTTTTCAGAGAAAAACAAAATCCAGCTTATGAGCATGTAGATACCACTAACAATGTAGATTTTGAAAGATATTTAAAGGGTATGACAAAAAAAAACAGAAAATTAAATTTTATATGACCACAATCAATGACGTCTTTTTTGACAAACATTGGTTACCCACGTTTCCATCAGCTGTCAAAACATTGCCAATCGAGTCGAGTCCTGATTCACGATAAAACTGGTTATTTCAAACCTCACGGTGACACTTTAAAAAGAAAAAAGTATACAACCTGCATGGCACATATATAATTAAAACTCTATCAAACTCCAGCCTCAAACATTCCGAACAATATTCCCTTTTAGTCCAGAATTGCACCTGGGATCGATTCACCTGCGAATCAAGCTCGGGAACAGAATGAAAAAAAAACGCCCTATTGAAACTTATGAGCGTTACTGTATAACTGGCCAAGAGCGCGCTAGTACGCGGGCGCACGCGCGCGAGTGAGAGAGAGAGAGAGGGCTGGGAGGGCTCGTGCGGAAACGACGTCAATTTGTACAATACACGGAGCAATAAAAGGCCAATAAGCAATATAACCTCGCTCGTCCTTCTCCTCCTCCTTCTCCTTTTCCACTCCGCCTTCCCGACGTCGTCGCGCGGAACATAAAACAACGAAGAAGCCGAGCTAGCGAACCTCCTTCGCTCGCTCCTCCCTATCTCTCTTCCACTTCCTCTCTTGCCTTCGCTGCTGCTGCTGCTGCTGCTGCTGCAGCGGAAGTGCAGAGCCGGAAAAATCGCAAATAAGCAAGGGAGAAAAGGGAGTCTCCGGACACACACACACACCCACGCTTTCTCTCTTTACACAAAAGAGTGGTCGTGCAATCGGCTCTCTTCTGCATGCGCGCGGTAGGTATATCCTCGCCGAGCAATTTTTCAGAAAACGGACCTATCTCCCTTCCTCCCACTCTACTTCTTCGTTTTTCACACACAGGGAAACCGAAGGAAGGCTCATGCACGCACGAGAGAGCGCCTTGGCGGCCGCGTGCAAACGAGCCTTATGCAAAGACACACAGACAGATCCGTCGCGAGAAAGCCCCGGCGAGACTGCGGCTCTCTATTCATATTCGTCGTCGTGGATTCTTAAAAGGACGAGGTGGCGGTAGCGAAAAAACGAGCATCAGCGCAATACAGGGCTGCGGAAACGGCTGGGAGAGACACGGGAGCGAGCAGTGGCGACGCCGGTATAGGTCGGAGTTGTTTCAAGGAGCTTTTATCGAAACCTCTCTCTCTCTCTCTCTCTCTCTCTCTCTCTCCTCGCAAAGTCGACGCGCTGGCTTGTATCCTGCCAGGCGCGCGAGCACAGCAGCGTTTATTGCGCTATACGGCCTCGTTTACAGGCGCACAGAGCAGCGCTAGGAGAGAGGGAGAGATAAAGGGGTTGGGTTGACAAAGGGGACGCGGAATATGAGCAGGTGCGCGGGAGAGCGCCGGGGAACTGAAAGGGGGGAAATGAAAGACGCCGAGCTCTGCCGGTTGTGTTTAAATGTGTCTGTTGTTGTCTCGCGGCGGCGTGCGAGCTTTAAACGGCTTTAATGGTTGTGTATACGGGGTGATGGAGAGAGAGAGGGAAGGGGGCGGGGGGGACTGCGGCAACGCGCAGTTTTCGATGTAATTGAGGTGTTTTCACAGGGTGGGAGCAATTGAGTTCTGACGATCTGGCTGCGCTGCTGCAACGTTTCCACGCCACTGGGTTTTGCCGATGTTTTATCTTTGAGCTGTGTCTTTGTTCCGAGAAACTGGTGCAAGGGACTCACAATTAAATTTATCTGTGTCGAATGGCTTATTGTTATAGTACAGTTGTATAATGTACTCGTATCTGTTGCGGGATGCTTTCGGATATTTTATATAAATATTTGCAATGTCATTGTTGTGTACATTGGCTTTTGATTAATTAATAATCGATGTTTCAAGATTTTAATGAACTTTTGGAGTATTGTGATTCGTGTGAGAACCGATACGATATGTAAACCGAAAACGAACACTAAATTGTATAGCATGAACGAAAACCTGGTAATTATACAAAAGCATTCTGCACTTTATCGCCAATTTTAGAAATGTATTGTTATGTTAACTACGTCGTTTTCTCTTCATTTATTTTTTGCTTTCGCTTTTGGTATTCCTGATAATAATCATTTCATAGTTCAATGTGGTAGTTCCTTTTATGATAAATATAAATGTCGATTGAAGAGTTATCATATTTAATCTATAACGAAATTACTCTATTGCTTAGTAGTTTTATGAAGCAAAATCGTATTAAGAACTTTTTGAAACGTGGCCAAAGTGGTATTTTTTGAAAGATAAAAAGTTGCAGGTACATGAAAGAAATATAAACGTGACTTATTAATAATTAATGCAATTAAGTTTAGTATAAATGAAAGGTTTGTGTAATATAAAGTAAATGTTTACAAAGGGCTGAATTAAATTCTATTAAATTTATTTAAAAAGATGTATTCATTATAAAAATAATTTACCAAAAAATAACAAAAATTGAACGTACTAAAAGTAATTTGCAATTTCTTAACTTTCGACGGCACGTCCATTCTCCAACGAATTATATTATATTCAGAGGTGTGGATTATCTTACCTTAATTTAAAAAGAACGTATGAAGGATAAAGTAAGAGAAATTGAGACAGCTTGACAAAGGATGTGGAGTATGAACCGGTGCATGTGGAAAGTGTGAGCAAAGCTTTTTTACTTTTTTAAAGAGAAGCGCAATGTGAGAATTTTTAAAAATTAGTTTCTATTGTACCTGTAAATTTATACTGCAAAATGTGAAATATTTTTCTTTAATTTAATAAAAATAGCGACATTAAAATATCATATAAAATATGAAGATTGCAGTTTAAAAGAATATTTTTTACTGATTCCAATATTCATCCGATCAGTAATATTAATACCGTGTATGAGAGAAGCTTAAATATAGAGAAATAAAGCTTTCCTCAGGGTATTTTAATAAATATTGGTTTACCAACCTTATATATAAATATATGAGACAACTTCATTATTGACTTAACAAAAAACATCAAAGTTTCGAATATAACTACTATACAAGTATTTGATCAAATTTGAACTTTTTCACTTTGTTTGTGGTTTCATTCCATTAATTAAACGACTGTGTTTATATTAATCTTTTAAATAATTCATGTTTATAATATACAGAAGTATTTTAGATTAAAAAAGATTTATAAATATGATATACTGATATTTTTTTTAAATATTCTTCATTGATAGAATTAAATAATTTTAAACCCTATTTCGAGTTACAGAACAAAACAGACCATTTGTTTTACTATGTATTTAAAATAGAACATATCCTTTTTGAATCTTTGGTTTGTTGATGAGTAATGGATGTGATGAACTAGAAAGTTTGATGTTTTAATTGGTGGAATAACGATTATATTACAAATGCAAATAAAAATACGCATATAACAAAAGTATACAAAATTATTATTTTACAAACGGCTTCATAAAAAAGAAATTTAAGCGATATCTGGAGAAAATCATATAGAAACGGACGAACTTGTTACACACAAAAAATTTTCAAAAATAGCCTTATTTGACTCAAAACATGCTTCTAACGCGTTTCCTCAAATTCTGTTTTTTCACCGTTACAAAGCTTACTCTAAGAGAAAGCTAAATACGAATTTAAAATAGTTGTTGACACAGTAGTTCATTACAACATAATAGAAAATAAATTACCAGATGTTTATAGTCACATTTTTATTTGTTGTTATTAAGCTAGGCATTCTTTTTTTGCCCAAGGTATTCCCATCATCTTTCGTCTTTAAAAACTAAATAAAATGATTATTCAACATTAAAATCCTCGCCCTCCATTCTTCTTTTTAATCGTGCGTTTCGCAACATCAATCACCGCGTGCTACATCGTCGCTCACATAGTCACCGAAATCACTTCCTCCGGCGCACCGCATCTAGCGCCCAATAGACTACGTCAATCGCTCGCGAAGCGACGCATCGACGTCTAAATCCTGACGTCGCGAAGACACGAGCGGCAGCTGCGGTTGCGCTGCGCAAATGCGGCAACTTCGCGCGAGGGGGGGCTTTGCATTGGAGATTTCTATGCAAAAAAGGGCAAGGCCGGGAAAAGAGGGAGAAAGAGAGCGTTCGCGTAATATAGAGGCGGAAGAAGTGAGGCTCACTCGACGCGCGGCGGGGAAAAAAGCGAGGCGAGGAAACTAAGTCCGCCGCAGTTTTATTTTGGAATATACAAGTGCGGTCGTATAAATGCACACGGTATATACATATACGTATGCGTAGCTACGAAAGGCGCGATGGTAATAAGGTGGCATTAGAGATGAGCTATAACAGAGGTGGGTAAGTGCCTTCGGATTGTCAGGTTCGCTTTTGAATTTGCGCTTTAGTGTGTGAGAGAATATTAATTATGTAGTTGTTGGATAAATATTAAAGTTAAATATTCATAATGAAAACATTTTTGCGCGTAATCATATACGAGTGTGTGTTTTATGAAAAAATATGCTTATTTTGACGTTCAGAGGGGAAACTCGGAAAACCGAGGTATTTTCAGAAAAGAAAACATTTAATTTTGTAAAATACGGTCTTTTTAAGTGCACGTGAAGTTGGAAAACGCCTAGCTGAGTACAAGTTATATAAAGTATTCGTAAATAGATGTATGGCAGTCATATAGTCAGACATGCGTTATTAACGTTAACTTCGCTATAATATTCAACTTTGTACATATATATGTATTTTCAACAGAATGTTTTAATTTTACACAGTTTCCCCCAATTTTCACAGCTAATTATCGTTCGAAAATTCTGCTAGAATATTCACGATGAATAAAATTTATATATATCACTCACTTTGAAACGTGAAATATTCTTCTGAATTATTTAATTAATTATTCGTAATTAAATAATCATGTAAAAATAAAATTGCAGGAAATAATATACTCCGTCACGCCTTGCAAAGTCGAACTTTGTCAATGACAAGCAGTTGCTCAATCGCGGAACCTCAACTCGAGCGCATCCCCCTGGGAAACCCACTCTCCCCTCACGCAACTATTCGACCAATCCAGCCGATAAATACCAAACGAATACCTTTCCGCTACCTACCGCTGGGAAAAAGGCGCGAGCACGCGTCACAGGTATAATACCGAACACTATGGGAGAAACGGAAGCCCGTCGGCAGATCGACACGGAAAAAAACAAACGCAGCGCGGCCTTAGCATAGACGACGTGGCGGAGGCGAGAGTCCTCTCCTCAATAAAGCCTCCGTGGCATTTGCGTGTATAGTGCATTCCCCGTATAATTCAACTTGCCGGCCCCCGCGAGCGCGCCTACGTGACGTCTGACGAGCTTCCGGCGTATAGAGAAGCGCTCACACACCGCGCGCGGCTGCACGGGGTTTATCCGCGCTCGCGCGCTCATAAAAGCACTAAATCACGTACCGGGCGGCCTGGAAATTTACTTTGCCACCGCCGTTATTTGGCTACTCGGCCGCCCCCGCTCCTATAAAACACACCGATGCCACAGCGTGAATATATATATATATATATATATATATACATAAACATATATACGTATATATACGAGCATGCAATTACCTTTACGAGTGCGGGGGACGCGCGCACGCAGCTGGCAAATCTCGCCGCAGCTGGACCTGCAGCCATATTCATGCAAAATATCGCGCGCATTTACATTAGGGCGCGAGGATTCTTGAGACCGGGAATTAACGTCGGGCGTAAGTAATAATCGGGCATAGGAGGCACGCACGCGCCGCGGGCAAAGGTCACGCGGTTATACGACTGTAGGATATGGGTGTACGCCGCGTGGTACTCGTGAATTTTGCATGCGGCGCAACTACGCACGAGGAGGTGTAGTGTATGCGTGTAGTGCACGTGAAAGAGCGCGCTGTTTGCGTTTGAGATGTTTTACCTGGAAATGCTTATATTTTTTTTTAACTTTGGGGAAATGATTTAAATGGCGATCTGGAAAATAACAAGTAGTTCGTATGAATTCATTGAATATAACTAATTTTCAAGTTAACTTTAGAATGTAAAGTTTGATACTGATTATTGTTCTGTAAAAATACCTCGGTTGCGTATTCAAAGAGTTGGGAGAACAGGTAATTTCATATTCTGCATACCAATAACGGGTTCCCTCCCTATTGCCGGGCTGAAGTTTCAACTTCAAAGTCACGCAGAGAGATCCCGGTCTGACTTATCGTAGATATTACTACTTGCTCTGTAATTTACTGGTTAGATCAAGAATAGTGTCTCTGTGACTGTATAAAATATTTTATTATAAATTTTTTTTAATTTTTGTTAATTTATAGATTTTGGTTTTCGGTTGTCGGATAGAATAGCTCATCAAGATTTTTTTAAATGTAGCGAATTTTATAATTTCTATGAATAGCACAAGCCATTATCGTTTCTGAGGTTGTGAACACTATTTTTCACTATGATTGAGTTCTAATTTGTTTAAATGATTAGATAATTAGATACATTATTTAAGCAATAAATCAAATGTTTTTATCCTTTTTTAATTATTTAAAAGTTATATAAATACTTGAATTTCAAAATTCAAATATTCGCGCTTTTTTCAAACATCCAATCACATCGAGTTTTTAAATGAGCCACTACCTCCGACTATCATTTTTTAAAGAGTGAATATGTGTAACAATATTTAAAATAACGGCACTAGAAACCATTGCAAATTTATTCGTACTTAGCTTGCGAAGACTTATTGTACTGACTAATAGTCAATTTCAAAAAGTATAAAAAAAGGACGTTGATGCCTGATAGGAAATTTTTTAGAAAAATTTAAATTGAATATATAAAATATAGTATAATAATTAATCTTCGTTAATGAATAAAGATATCTATTTCTCAATTTTGCAAGCCGAAGTCAATTATAAAAGATGTGTTACAATCAAATCATGATTTAGACAAATTTTGAAAAATTTTAATCTTTAGCAAAAGTAAATTAAACTATAACAGCATCTTTATTTGAAAAAAATCTGTAATTAGAAATATATAAAATATTAACACTGTTCTATTTAAACTTACACTTCGAAGGGTCTTGAAAACGAAGCAATCAAAAACTCAAGAGACCATTTTCTCTGAAATTAAAGAGCCTATTTTAAGAACTGATCCAACATTAAGCCTTGGGTATTGATAAAGTTCAGTATTTTTATACCCCAGATTCGAATAACACGGTTTAAAATAGCCCGAATATGGATTTCAGAATTTCTTCCCGTAGAACTTTTTCAGGCCTAATATCATTTAATGATTTATTATGAGAATAACATTGACTAACAGCAGACTTTTGCATGGAAATGGGTTCGATTTTGATTTAGAACAGTGTTGAGTCAGGCAATACGTACTTGGATAGGTCTGGTAGACATACTTCAGTCGCATACTTATACTAACGGTGAATTTTCCCTAGAATAGAGGTTGGTGCTGGCCATAGGTATAGCAAGCCAATTCGGAACTCATATACCGAAAGTGACTTTGTTTAAACTAAAAAATAGGTTCCACGGTTGATAGATCAATCGAAATCTAAAAATACAACATTTTTGTCGATAAAAAGCAGTGATACCCAGGAAGCCTATACTGGCAGATGCATGGAAAATATCCAAAAGATCCATTTCAAAAATCTCAAATT
>JAPYZO010008770.1:0-10446 GCA_030522905.1 Torymus flavipes | reverse complement strand
CCTCAAACATCTGCTTCTTAAGGAAATAATCTTGGAAACTTTTCTAATTGATGGTAGCAGTGTATCCCCCCTCTCTCTCTTCCTCTTTCTCATCGTGACGAAGAACACCATTTAATCACCGTCAGTTTCGCTTATTTCGCAAAGCCCAAAATTATCGGAAGCTCCATTTCTATCTCTATCTCACTCACTTCCTCTCTTTCTCCTCTCATCTATGCCACACGCACGCACACGTGGAGAGCATGGCAAACTAATTCCCCCCCCCCTCCGGGCAGCGTGCTCTCGACGTTTTGAAAAATCGCGCGCGAATCCCCTTTCTCTCTCTCTCTCNNNGAAAGTGAGGGAGGTAGCACAAAAAATGACCGTTCAAACTTATATAGGCCGCAGTAAGGAAAGAGAGCACCGCTCGCTCGCCATCATCGATCCGAATTTAATCTCGCGCCTCTGCGAAATCAAATTTGTCTCTCGCGCTCACTTATACCCGTACTTCGCACTCTGGCCCTCAACTTTTCATCTTAACCTCGCGCCATTCCAATGACGGATATCGGGCTCGCCCGCGCGCGTAAGCAAGTGTACGAGTTTATGTAGGTTGAAGGTCGAAGTCCCCGAAAAGGTTATACCGAGCGGGTAGGCGAGGGCAAGTGAAAAATGAGATTTCCCCGCAGGCTCGACATCCGACAGATCATTCACGCGAGAGCGCCCCTACCCTCCCACATCTGGGCTAGTGAAGGGGGTTTTCGCGTTACGCTTCTCCTGCTTCTTTAGCCGGTGCAGTTAATCCGTTTCCATTAGCGCGCCGGCGCGGAGTCTGTGAGCTTCACTCTTCCCCTCTCTCTTTCTCGCTTCTGCATGTAGGTACTCGTGAGCGCACACATACACAAATGGCATGAGAGAGAAAGAGAGGGAGGAAGGGACCTGCTGGGCATTGGCAATAAAGTGCAGGATAATGTGAGTTCCGTGTAAGTGAGTGTGGATTTAAGGTGATTGTGTTACAACGCACACTGCGGCGGCCTTCTCAAGGAATACAGAGAGGGAGAGAGAGTGTGTGTGTGTGAGAGGGGGTGTCCTGAAATCGTAATCGCGCCCTGATAGCGTGCTCTGACGTTTATCTTTGATGGAGCTTTTCGCGGCCGATATTTAGTTTGCCAAGGCCTGCTTGCAGTGCTAATGTTTGGTTGCTTTAGCGGTACAAATGTAGGTTGAAAATGGCTTAACGCAAAATTAAACAATTAATTAACAAAATTGTAACATTGGTTTGTATACTTTGTAGATTGGCATAGATGATCAAAATATAAGAAATAATATTATTAAAATCGTGAATAGGGTAATAAAGATATAATTGAAAAAAATAAATTGCAAGAATAGTGTGATGTCATCGTTGCTTTAAGGGAGTCAGGCAGCTTTGGATTTTTCTTAATGAAATGACCTGAAAAAAAAAATTTAATTATTACAATGATGTTACAGTTATATTCTAAAAGTATATTAAAATTTGTGATAAAATGAGACCAAAAAAAATTTATGATCGATTTTATCCAAAGATATGGTCATTTTTTAATTTCGACTCTGGCGCCACCTTTAGGACCAGAGTCTTCATAGATTTTGATGATAAGCATTTTAAAATGTTGGTATTTTATCTCTTTATTGGCTCAAGACTTGTATGGATTAGAATTATTTGAGAAAATAATTTTTCATGGCCAAAAACAAAAATAGATAATGCTTTAAACAATATTGGGACATATTCTACAAGCGTTTTTCTAGTGAAATATGTAAAAAAAATCGATTTTTCGTCAGTTTAAAAGTGTCTGACGTCTTAGTTACCTTAGCACTTTGTCATACAATTTCACACTACCCCAACAACAAGTCATTCGTCCAAGCACCTTGTAACGACTCATGTATGAGCAGGAGAAGCAGCTATACACTCCACATTTTCCAGATTACCTTTGCTTACAGATACTAGATGCGACATCTACATCGTGTACTTCCCGCGATCTGAAAGATTATGCAGTAATGACATTCCTCTTTGTTCTCTAAGTCTCTCTTTCTCTCTCATTCTAACATAAATATTCCTTTGCGCGTATTAATATTCCATGATCGTGGTCCTGGTTT
Source organism: Torymus flavipes (assembly GCA_030522905.1). Classification (NCBI taxonomy): domain Eukaryota; kingdom Metazoa; phylum Arthropoda; class Insecta; order Hymenoptera; family Torymidae; genus Torymus; species Torymus flavipes. The sequence continues at coordinate 8,343 of JAPYZO010008770.1, read as the reverse complement.
AAACGGCCGATAACGCGAGGCACGTTCGTCCTTCCCTCTCGCCGAAAGACGAACCAGGCAAACTTTGCAGTTTTGATAGTTTTGGTCTTAGGTTCAGCGGATCACTCTGCTATGTATCCGTTCTTTGCCCAGAGGAGAGGAAGGACCGATGAATTCGTAACGCGCCGTGTGAAACGTTAACGATCGGCTGGGTGCGCAAATGTTTGAGCGGCAAGCACTGAAACTTTTATTCTGTTCTGTTTCGATGTTTTTCGCGGTGTAAGGAGGGGAAGGGATATGTAAGTTGCGAGTTTTCTAGAAGGTAATTGCTGTGGAAGTTTCTTAAAAGTCAAGCTATTAAGGTAGTGGTCGTGATCAGGTCGCGCCAGGATCGTATGAAAAATACATGTCTTAGCTCGCAGAGATAAAAGAGATGTTTTTATTTCACTTATCATTGTCAAGTGATTTTGGACAATCGTAAGTAAAATTTATAGAAAATTAGTATTGAAATTTATTTGGAATCACCAGATTTCCCCATTTGGTACGACACCCACTGCTCATGCTATCTTACGTATTAAATTGAAGAAAAAATAAAAAAATATATAAGTTGAGAAAGTAACCTTATTCTCAATAAACAATATTCACATTTTCCATTTTTAATTTTATAAAAAGTTCTTTTGTTATTTTCTTCGGAACATACAAATAATACTTGTTTATTAGAGTTTACTATGGTATAAATCAAAGAAATGAATCTCTTTACTGTAAAACTAACTTAAGGTGACTCCGAATTTTTTTCCATTAAATGGATTAATTATTTCGTTGAGACATTGGATGAGTCGATCGGGAGTGCCAAAATTCTTTTCGTTGGTTCTCTCTTTGATATTGTGATTTTTGTATTTTGATTCCGCGTATGACTTGCAGAAACTTTGACAAGGCTTTTTTCTAAAAAGAAAAAATTCAATGATTTTTTGTTTTTATTTTTTGCGTAACCGTCATTTTAAAATACAAAAAATATAATTAATGTACCTAAATGTGCATGTCATTCCAAAAATAATTTACTAGTTGTATTTTACCAGATTTGCATGTACTTTATGATATTCAATATAACGGGGTGAAAGGCATGAACTTTATCTAGAGGTATAGTTGAGTAATCAAGGGATTTCCAGCTATAAGTCTTAAAATCCTTTTGTATGCACAAAAGCCATCCTTTTCAGCAAGGTTTATCTGACTTTAAAATTGAGCTATTTCAAAGCTCGGAAAATTATGCTTTAGTTTTGATGAAGAGTAAAATATAAACAGTTTTAAACAGGGAAATAATCCAAGAAAATTAACAAAAATTAATGAGGAAACGTTTTACCCTCAAATATGAGCGCACATTGACCTTGCGCTAGAATATATTATACGTTAATAAAATGACCTTTTCTTGAATTGTATTGTCGTAAAATGATCGTTTTAAAAATTTTAATATAACATTTTGCTTTCTGTTAAAATATTATATTTTATATTGTTTGAATATAACTATAAAATACTTTCTATTTTTTCAAATAACTATAATTGTCATTAACTTTATTTTTGAAGAAAGTATTTTGCCTCTTTATAGAGAGCTATTTAAAAGATTACCATATAATTTGCACCATAATTTGCACCAGAAAAAACATAAAGATGTATAACCCACATGAGGCGAAGCACAACGTCAGTAGTAATCTTCATTGTAGAATATTACCCTCGGAGAAACTAGAGCAGAGACGCGAAAAGAACACCTTGCACGTTGTCACCCATCCACTCACCTTCATCACACGTCCGCCAGTACGTACGATTCATCAAACAACTCGCAAACTACTTTCACTGCATCTCCTCTAACACGAATACTGTAGCACACTCGAGCATCGCTATTTTATACTCAATATACTGCAATGCATCTCTACACCTTGGCTTTATAGAAATACATGCACGCATACTCACACATATACACACTCTCTCTCTGTCTCTCTTGATTGCCTCGGGGTAGCTCTGCACTGCCAAGAGTGAATACGCGCTTGCGCGTCCACAAAGGCTTCAAGCCCTCGCTTGCGAGGGACTTACACATACATACGACAGTTAGTTTACCATAATTAGTTTCGCTCTTGGGCCATGATAGTTTTGGGGAAAGTTGTGCGCCCTGTCCCTGGTTGTTTTGCCAGCTTGTGTGTATACGCGTGCGTGTACGAGGCGTACATATGCACGCGCATGTTTGTGTCTTTTGGACCGCGCGGTCACGTAGCTTTCTGCATCCACAATAGCGATACGTTATATTTTGCGCAATTCTCCTGCGTGCATGATACATGAGACCGGCGAGTATAGGGCGCGACGAGTAAATATGAAACGCGTGCGCGAGGTAAGCCTTGTCTGGGTGTAGGTCGCAAGTACATGCATGTATGTGTGTAAGGGTGTGGGCGGATTTCGTTTTAACGAAAAATAGCATACGCAATAAATTTAATTTAATTTTAATATAGTTATAACATATCTCGTCTACACCATAACGTAAGTCATTGTGGTATTGTCTTTGATATTATAATTAATTATAATTAGTTAGAATGTAAACGTGAAGACAAATGAGTTTGTATCACTTCTTGCAAAGATTTTAGCGAAAATGTTTATTTTAGGTCTAATTCTGTCTCTCGTACTCATTGCTATTCCAGTAATGTCTATTATTATCGTTTCTTATGCACCAAAACTCATCAACTATTTCTTGATAATCCTAATTTTACGATCTATAAACTACTTAGAAACAAGCTATAGCACGTAATTAAGTTGATATTTTTAAACGTTACATCGTTATACAAAAATAGAGTTTAACTTTTGCCTGTTTAAAATAAAACAAGTTATTTCCTGGCTAAAAGTAGAATTTGTTCACGCCGTTGGGTGCATTAAATTTACGAAAATCGCTTCAATTATAATGCAAATTTGCGTCAAATTTAAGTTTTTGTGCATTAAGCTTTGGCTAAGGTTTAAGAAAAACTTTTAATATGTACTTGCTTGAAAGTGCTCCAATTATGTATACATGAATGCAAAAATATTTTGCATTTGTTGGTATTTTTCATATAAGTATATAGCATCTTTAAAAAAGATAGATATGATTACGTTAACGATAATAATATCCATGTAATTTAAATTTAAATTATTTTGAAATACCAAACTTTTTCCAAAACTAAACAGAATTTTAAAAATAGAAAAAAATATGAAATGCCAGCAAAAAATCGTCATTATTCTTAAGTATAAACTGTGTTCGTAAACGTGACCGGAAGGAATCAACGGCAAATGATCTTGACCACCTGACGCGCACCCTTTGAGACGAAGGACAGAGGAACTCGTTACATCTCATCGTCCGAACCTATCCTCCGCAGACTATTTTTCACATCAGCCCCAGAGACGTATATTAATTACCCTCTGGAACTTTCCCTTTTCTCCTATCACTCTATCACTCCCTTCTACCGTCCATCAGCCCTAGCCATAGTTGGCACCTTTATCGAGCCTTATCAGCCCTCGTCGTCACTCCTCTCGCTGCAACGTATGTCAATTGCACTGTCGCGCTAGTACATACACACGTTTCCATCCGCGACCACTTCTACACACACACACACACACACGCACACACACACACACATACACACCCACATACACATACATACCTGCAGGTCTTGCGCTCGTAAAATAGAGCCGTTAGACGCTCGCTCGCGCGATCCCCGCGACCGAGTTTCGCGTCGTCGTCACCTCTGGCTCTATTGCCACCCACTCGGCGTCTGTATATACCACCCTCTCTAGCTCTCTCTCTCTCTTTCCGTCGGTGTATATATATACACATCGAGAGCCAAGCGCGCCAAACGAGACCCCGGGCTTACGAGCGGCTTCCGACGTGGATTACGCCTATCTTGGAAGACGGCGACGGCGACGTCGGAAAAGAGAGTGGGAGGGAGAGAGAGGAAGGAGGGGGCTGATGGTGTAATTGCTGGGAGGAGGGGGGGGGGCGACAATAAACGGGGAGCGAGCGCAAACGCAAGCTACGTACTACTAGCCCCGCGGGCGCTTCATTAATGAACTACCCCCGCTCGCGCGTGGGAGGAAGGGTATGTGTCTACGCGCACGCGCGCACCCGGCAATGTATATAAGATAAGTTTATATACGTATAGGAGGAGGAAAGGGGAGATCGAGTGAACGAATCGACAGAGATGCCTACCTAACGTGTTATAAGAATTTTTTTTAGGGGGCGCACGACAGTGGTTGCAGAGCTGGCAGTTATTGTTCCGCGAGCGTGACTATGTGCGAGTTTTAATTCGAACTCTTGATGGGGACACAGGGGCATCGGAGTGACGATGGGAGAGGCCGGATTTTTCGCCGAGACAGGTCGGTGAGCGTATAAGCTTTACGTCTGGCGTTAAACTAAGCTCCGCCAAATTTTTATGTTATATGAGAATATCTTTATGAGGCTTTTCACTTCAACTCGCGTTTTATGTGGATATTTACGAAATTGGGTATCATTAGGTATACGAGCGCCCGGGTGCATACAGATTTCAGGATGGTTTTATATTATATGGGCAAAGAACGATTTTATAACGGGGTTGGTTTATAACAATAGTTTGAAGCATCCGTGATATTATTTATATGCACGGCCGACAACAGGGAATCGTTTTATTGTTTATAATGTTTGTATTTGACATATATCTGTAGTCTAATGCCAATAAAATTTAAACACAATTGTTGCATTACAGTGCCAGACAACTTATCACTTTTATATTTTTCATTACGACTAATAATTTTCATTTATACTCTACATCCTCTAAATGGACGAAAAAATTTAATGGATCTTCACGATTAATTTTGAATATGAGCGGATTTATATTCATAATAGGCATTGAGCTAATTCGGAAAATGAAAATTTTACGCTAAAAGATTAAGCCGGGCAAATTGCTATTCAAAATTCTGAAATTCAAGCTATTTACTTGCCGATAGCAAAGGAACTACCATTATGATAACCAAGCGCTTCATCAACAAATTAATTTCCCAGTCCACTCCTCACAAAAAACGAATGCTCATTCCCCTCGCTCTCACCTCAACTCTCTCACCCTGCTTCCCAGACCCAAAACCTCTCTCCCTTTCACTCCTTCTCTTCTCTCCCTCCGTAATTCTCTGCTGACGCGCTAGACAGAGCGCACTCGCACAGCCTTGCGGTTGGAGCTTTCCCTCTCTCTCTCTCTCTCTCTCTCTCGCTTCATCCTCTACCCTTTACCGTTTCGTCGCTCTCTGCTTTTAGCCGATTACCGCGGCCCCGAAAAAAAACAGCGCACCACTACCACTGGAAAACGCAAAACAACCTCGGCTGCAAGAGGAAGAAATAGAGAGAGAGGAAGAGAGAGAGAGAGAGAGAGAGAGACGAGGAAAAAAGGAAACGAGGACGAAATCCACACAGTCATCGGCCTTGTTAAAATCGCGAGAAGCCAGGGCCGCGCATCCGCGGAGTCTCCTCGTTTGAGGTCAGGCTTTTAAGCCCCCGGAGCTTAGGCGAAAAGGCGCAGCAGGGGCGCCTGCCGCTCGGTGTGTGTATGTGTATATAGTTGTTGGCTTGAGGAAGCGAGAGAGAGAGAGGAAGAAGAAGAGAGAGAGGGCGAGAGAGATAGGAGCTTAAAGCTGCAGCGCCCAGGCGCTGGCAGTCTCAAGGAAGAGGTTTTAAGCGACAACGAGCCCACTTAGTATCCGAGAATGCAATTTGCAACCGCTAATTCCCTACCCCCTTCCACTCCCTCTCGCGCTCTATCTCTCTCTCCGCCGTACTACACCTCCCTCGAACTAATATCGCGCGCGGTGTGTAACCGGCCAGTATAAATTATTCGCGGCATCGACTAGCGCGCCTCGCTGGCTAAAAGAGAGAGGGTTGGAGGGCGAATGGGCGCGCGCGCCGCCACACCGCCCTTTTGGCTTTTATTCATTGCAGAGAACCCGCGTGCGCCAGAGCTTTGCTTCGCGCAGCCGTTTCCGTCCCTTTCATCCCTGCACGCGTGCGCGCGCGCGCCTCTTCATCGTCGAACAATGCATCCCCGCGCGCAGGCACACGCGCGGGCGTGTATATGTATAATAGAGTCGCCACTTTCCCGTGTTTTTATACTCCTCTTCCCCATCCCCTCTCTCTCTCTCTGCCTTCGACTTGTTTATTTTAACGAGCCCTTAATTCGACGGCTTTATCCATGGCAGGCCCTTCGAGCGAGGGAGCCCGAAATATATATATATGCGTGTCGTCATCGCACGCTCGTACAAAGCCTTTTCTTTTTCAGGAAGGTGATTTCGTGATAGAATGTTAGTGACGACGACGTCGTCGTTAACGGGTTTCTTTCATTCGTTTTTTTTGCGCTAGCGTGTCGCGGAGCTTGATGTGACGGCTGTCATAGTATAGAAAAGTACGCTAGCTACTTGGCTTGAACCAAAGATCTTTCAGAAGTTCTTAAAAACATAGAAGGGTGGCAAGTGTCATAGCTGTCAAAATGTGATGTGTAATTGGTGCCGTTGTACTCTTGAAACTGATTTAATCTTCACGCGAAGAACGAGTTTGAATGTTCGCACCTACGAATTGATATAATCAATCAACGTAAACAGTTTTAAATACGCAGAGAATACGAGAAACTCATTGTGAAGTTTATACGAAAAGTGCAGCGTGGGGGGCGCCGCGGCTAATTCTTTCGCTCCTCGACGCGCGATTAGCATAGCGACCATTCCTCTTTTAAATTTGAATAACTGCATTTGAGATTTGAAATCTCGGTCACTTGATAAAGCTCTTTCGCCTCCCCACCCTCAAAAAGTCAATCATCGTGGGAATCGAGAATGGTGCATACATTATGCGTCAAAGTTTCGAAATGATCTGACCCAAATCGTTATCTCGATTCCTCGCTAGAGTGGGAGGAGGTGTGAATTTTAATTAAACGCTAATCGAATCATTAAGTCGCAGGAATCCAGCGAGCTGAATTGAAGATTGTGAAACTTTCCGCGGCATATTCAATGACGTGAAATAATATGCGGAGATTTGGAATAAAATTAATGAAAGCGCTACGGTTTATGCATTCGAAATCGATAATTATAGATATTTGATGTCACTTCGTTTCGATGACAATTGAAAGTGGGTTTTGTGGAGTTTGAAAAAAACTTTTGGAATATGAGTTTCATCATTGTTTGCATCTTCTCTGTACTGTGAAATAGTTAATACAAAATTATTATGAAATACACAAAAGGGTTATAAAATATTTACTTCAAGACATACGTGTAAAACGAAAACTATAATTTCTAAAATTTACATCCACAATCACACATCTGAGCACTCATATAAACCTCATCAAACCAACGAAATTATACTGCAAACCTCATAGTCAACTCTTCTCTCTCTCTCTCTCTCACTCGTCCTCTCGCATTCTCCTCCTCGTCGATTTTCGCTCGTCGCCGACGCGGCTTCCACTCCCCTCCTTCTCTTTCTCATTCTCATCCTCTGCACACAATAATAATTCGTATGCCCGGGCCGTCATCTCTCGCGCACGCGTACATTGTTCCTCGCTCTCGCCTTTGTCGCACTCATTGATTTACACCGGTCACGTGCAACTGAGCGAGCGGCGAAAAGCTCATGCCGACGGTGTCACTCGCGTGCTCCCCATATATGTATACATAGACGTGTGTATGTATACACGCCTCTCTCTCTCTTTCACCGTGTGCGCGTACACGTGCATCTATTTTGCGCACGCTCACGGCTGCAATTCAATTTTGAGAGAGAGAGAGAGAGAACTATGACAAAGTTGATTTACAGCGAGTGGTATTAATAAGACGGCTCGGATTCAATACGGAGCTGTGAGGTGTGAGAGGATGGAGATAGAAAGAGGATTTTTTGTGAGATGTGAAATGTTTAGAACTGGGTGATGAGAGAAGGGAAGGAGAAAATCTGTAGAATCGTGTATTTATTCACAGATGGATCTTATATTCTAATTTTTGAAAAGAGATTAATGGATGGGAAATTATAAAATTCATCTTTTTTATTTTGTAGTATAGAAGCACTGATACTAAACTCTAAAGTAATTAAAAATATTAGTAAGGTGTATATCGTGAATCTTTTTTCTTTAAAACGTATCTTGTTGCGTTATATCAACTTAAACCTTTATCTTGGGCAGCGTCCCATAACGAAGATACAACGTGGAACGAAATTTTAATTTTTTTTATATATAACTGCATTCCTGAATTGCACAATATTAATATGCTGATTGAAGTATTAAACTTTGTTTTTATCGACAGCATATAATCTTATTTCTCTTCATTAAAAGTCTTCTTAATGAAGCCTCTGATGCACCCTTCTATAAACTAATT
>JAPYZO010008768.1:0-17620 GCA_030522905.1 Torymus flavipes | reverse complement strand
AGAGTGGAAGAAATATATGTGAATGCCGTATTTTGCGATTTACAAGTTGGAAGCGACGTCCGGGGCTAATGAGACGATAATCCGCGCATGGATTCAGATGGGGGAAGTATCTCTTCTTATATCTGGAGAATATATAGCTGGGTAATGGACGTTTTTTATAGTAGATGATAGTTCAGTTATTGGTAAATAGGGTGGAAGGGCTTGAAAGAGGATTAATCGGCAACAAAATGTTGTGTTTATTGATTTCCAGGAAAATATTAACTGATCTGTTATGATAATTTAAAGTTTCGAAACATTTATTATTTCACTTACTTTGGAACAACTACCATCTTTGTGTTCTGCGGCTTTTGTATAAAAGAGTCATTTTTGCCGATTTAATAAAATAAAAGAGTACACATATTTTTGAATCGATCTTTCTTCAGCTACAAATAAAAGTTGGAAAATTCATAGGCTGTTTGAGTTACATTATGATAACAGTGCGCTATAGATCTTCAACATTCAAGTGACGTAGTTATAAAAACATTGTATCTTGTTATTTTTAAAAATGTCATGGAGAAGAATGCCAAAGGGTTGCAACGTTTGAAGTACTGAAACGGAAACCTAGCTTTTTTCTTCGTACAATAGCAAAAGATGTGTAATACAAAAATTCCGCACAGATCGGTGAAATTTTTTCTTCTCCACTTCTTCTTTAAGCGAGCATCAGCCAATGGTATTAGTTTCATACTCACAAAGGGTCTACCTCATTGTCATTCTCCTTTGCCGGTGCAACCCGAAACCCTTCCATCACCCACCCTCAAAATCATTGCCCTTCAGTCTCCCCACTCCAAATAATTCAGCGCTGCACTAATGCACTTTCCGCTGCACTATAACACACATACGCTGCGTCCCCATCGATCTCGTCCTTCTCTCTTCCACCCTCCTTCCTCTGCATTTTCATATTTCATTCGCCGAGAAAGAGCGAGCTAGAGAAAGAGCGAGGCGGTGGTAGCAGCGGCGGCCCGAGAGGGTTATTTACTCGTTAATGACCGCTCGTAGTCGTAATCTTGATATACGAGCTCTAACCCGCAGGAATTCACGGTTCAAGATTACGCCGGGCGAGTGGAGAGAGAGAGAGAGAGAGGAGGAGGAGGAGAGAGTTTTATGTTTTATTGCTATATTAATCAGTCGGCGGAATCGAACGGCTCTTTTTCGAGGGCCATAATGGGCCCCGCGCGTAATTTTATTAGGCAGCAGGGGAGAGGGAGGATTGTTGATGAATGATTAATTTATCGGTGCTTTAGAGATTTAATACGAGTGAGAGAGAGAGATGACAAATATATTTGCGGTTTTAATAACGATTATTGCGCCATTAGAGGAGAAAAATAAACGAACCAAGAGAGAAAAAAAATATATACATCTATAGATATTTATTGAATTAAATAGCAGTGTTTATAACGCCGACATTCATGAATTTCGTGCTTTAGCATCGCAAAAATAGCTTCTCTCGTATATAAACTCCACTCGTTCCTTTTCTTTTTTGAATAATCAATGGATAGTTCGTGCGAATGAACTCCTCATTTTTCGATTACACCCAAGAGAGAGGGAGCAAAAAAAAAGTCGAAAATAGACGCTCATTATATTTTCGCTGCCGCACCGCGCAACCTAATTACCCGCGGGCCGATTTCGCCGATTCATCGGCCATCATCGTTACGCCGCGTAATCCGCGCTTTATTATTGTATAAAATGCGGACGAGCGATAGGTTGAAAAATTCAAGCGCGTCGCTGCGGTAGAGCGACTCGTGATTGCGCAGGTGTCCCGTACGCGACAAATTTTCCGCTCCCGGCGCTAGGTATAATGAACGAAAAACGCATTTCCGGTGCTCGTGTGCTTTTTTTCCCCCTGGCTTTCGGTGTATATAGACTTGCGGGGAAATGGTTTTACTGCTTCGACGCGTTTTTTTTCTACGTTGGGGGTCTGTGCGATTACAGAGAGGGTAGCCAATTATGGGGAAGGTTACCTCTTTCTGTTGTACGGAAAGAGAAGATTTAGAGTTTTTTATTATCTCACAAAGAATTATTTATGTATTTTTCTTAAATGGATGTTCGATAATGTATTGACTTTTCTACTTATTTTACTGCTATCAAAATCAAAACAACAGTACCTTAATATATCATTTTTCACATACATGTACTCTTGTTCTCCGATAACATCTATAACGTTTCGAATTCAATACCATAGCCCCCGCTTCCTAAAGAAAAAAACAAAAATCAATTTTATCCATCGTACAAAAGTCAAAGCAAGAATGTTCTCTTACGAGAATTTTCATCAGTTACCAACAAACGGTTCTATCCACATACACATACATGCAGACACACGTGCACACGCGTCGCGCTATCAACTACGCGGAAAAATCGCGCGCGCGGTACGGGGGACGTTTTCTACTGGGCGGAAACCATTCGTTAATGTCCAGTGAGTTGGGAGCGCGCTTGCGACAATGGTGGAAACCCTTTCTCTCTCGCTCTGTCCCACCCGCGATAAATAAATATTTGAACGGCTGGCAACCTAAACAAGATAAATCAATTCTACATTTCCTTTTGCACGTACGCAGGTATACACACGCGTGAGCGGGGAAAAAAGCAGGCGACCACGACCACCTCTTTAATTTGGCTGAAAAAATATTCAGTGCGTATTGCCTTTGCGAGGCAAAATAAAATACGCGAATGAATAATGTATACGGCAGGCCGCCGCCAAGCGGCGACACGTAAAAACAAATTAAAACTGTCGATTTATTTATTTGCTGCTGCTGCTACTGCTGCTCTGTTTGTACGGTCTTTTTCTTTCATTAGCGAGTGCATGTGGAACGCGCCGTCACTTTGCTCGAAGTGCCGAATAATGTGTGCGCGCGTGTTTATCAATAGGCAGCGCAGAGAGCGCAGAAATGATAAAAGAGAAAAATTTAACTTTACTGTGGTACCCGCAATGAATATAATGGTGTACATACTTTTTGCCACGGGCCAATTCAATCAGGTAAATCCGAAAGCCGAAGAAATTTAAAGCACAATACCGCGACGTAATCGATAAAAATGCAAATCGACCATCGCGTCGCCTTGCTGACGATAATAATCATCATCGCGACTCGAACGACATAGTTGCAGTGAAAAAAAATGCGTCGAATTCTGCGCGCGCACGTTAATTCATCGCGTCGGCGGCATTTTTATCGAAATTTTTGCCACATTGAATCGCCCATTGTTGATTGCTCGCATCCGGAAAAAAACATTTCGAATTTCCAGACGGAATTTCGGCGTGTGTATATATAGCGTGTGCAAGAATTTCTGGCGCGGCGTGATGGCATTATGACGTGACAGCGATTCGAAATGCTTTTGTTGGTGATCTTTTTTTTTTTTTTTTAGTTTTTAAATTGAATTCTCGCGCTTTTAGCAGAGATGTTTGGGAATGGTAAACAGTGAGAGAGAAAGATATTGCGATAAAAAATTTGTTTTAAATCGTAATAATCTGTTTTCGGATCTAAATGGGAAACGGTGGCACGCGTAGAATTTTATCAAAACGAGATGAAGTTGGGCAAATTGAATGTTTTGCGATTTCACGCTGCGGCGGATGAATGCGCAAATAATTCAACAGCGCCGCGTGCGCAAAGTTTCGCGATTAGTTATGTATCTAACTTTAGATCATCCGTGCATAGTCAACTTATGACAATAAATAAGTCTCTCTATTTCTAGCTTTTGCTTCCGATCACGAAACCTGACCACATAAACCCGGCTATTGCTGCTATTTCCAAATGCGGTGATATATTATTGCACATTAAGAAATAATAATGCAGACGTGAACTGATTTTAGATCTTCATTAAATTACATTCATAATTCATAGGAGTTTTAATATGTTAATTATAATTTAAGAACTTGCGACTAAAATACCTGCGACCTCCTTGTTTTTTTTTAGATGAAAAGTTATATAAAAATTACAGATTTTAATAAATTAGCTTAGAATTAAACAAAAATTTCCCATGTGAACCCCTTCAACAAGTATTCTCAATTTTCTCTTCACCCAATTCCCCGAAAAATTAAAAGTCCTCGCACGCTCGCACCAACTTATCACACCCCCAGCATCCACAAAATCGCCGAGACAGCAGCATGATCGAACGTAAAAAAGCCGGGGGCGAGCCAGCTGCAGCGGTTTCGCATACGACGACGACGAGCTGGCCGCGCGCGAGAACACATAAAACCGATGTCGTGTCCTCTCTCTGTCTCTCGCGATAAACCGGAGGCTCGACGAAATTGGCTCCGCACGAGACGACGGGCCGAAAAAAAAGTAAATTGGAGCGGCTGGAGATTGCCGCTGAGAGGAGCGAGAGAGAGATTGATGTTTATCGCGGAGTAGTAGGACTCGGATTGATTTGATTTTTTTGTAGGTGGAAGTGCGGGGGGGCTTTTTATGAGCGGAGAGCGTAATGAACGCGCGCAGAGGGTTTTGTTGGATTTAGGTGGATGATGGTATATGGTGGTGGTAAAATATTAATTCATGATATCGGAATTCCTATCGGAAACATTAGCATCGATCCTTTGTGATGAACTTGTTTTAATATTATCGATATTTAATTTCATTGCTATTCGGATTGGAATGGCATTCAGTTCCGGCGTGGTATGGATATAGAAATATTCTAAATTCCGATCCGCAATTGTGCAAAGTTTTAAGATTTGGAAAAAGACCAAAGATGCGGATATATCGAGAGGTTTTCATTTGTCTCATTCCCCAAAAATTCCAGCATTGGAATGTAGTAATCACATTGTCTGTTTATCCCTCTTGACATCTCTCTAATCCGTTCGCACTATCGCACGCATACCACGACGATCACGCGCTCGCTCAAGCATCTAATAATCTCCCTTAAACTCGGAAAAAAAATCAATTGCTCAATCAGCCGGCTGTTGCTCCCCCACCATACTATAAACTCTCTCTCTCTCTCTCTCTCGCTCTGCGCGAAACGAGCGGATTTCTCCTCGCGCCTTTTATACGCGCGCCGGCGTCGATAATGGATATTGAGCCAGGCGCGCGTGAGCGTTTATTGATAAAACATCTTCCTCTCTCGGCCGGTGGGGAGAATAAATTTTACGAGAGGGGGGGGGGGGGGGGGGGGGGGGGGGGGGGGGGGGGGGGGGGGGGGGGGGGGGGGGGGGGGGGGGGGGGGTGGGGGGGGGGGGGGGGGGGGGGGGGGGGCAGAGAGGGGAGAAAATTCCGAGCGCGAGCAATGCCGCCGGGATTTCTAAATCGTCGGGTTTCGAGAATTTAATTTGAATAATGGGGACGAGGTTGTTTTTTTCCTTTCTCTCTCTGATACGGTTCCTTTGAAAATTCATGTATAATGCCCGGCTTTTTGCACGCGCGCGCGCGCCGCGTGCAAGCCAGTTTGGAATTCCCCTCTGGATCAAATATTTATGCGGCTCTGCGATATTTTATACAGCGACGTGTATGTATATCTCGAACGAGCTCTATTGGAAATTGACTAATCGTGTCGGGCGCGGGTTTACGTTACTTTAACGACGCGGATTGACATTAAAAACATTTTTCCTGCGGTGGCCCGCGCGTTTGTATAATGTACTTTGTTTGTCAATGTTCCTTTTAATTGTAAAAGCAACAATTTCATGATCGATGATCGTTAATTGGGACGGAGGTTTATGGCGACGTTAAATTGATCAATTTGCTTCGGCTGGTTATACAATTAGGATGTTTATATTAGGATGACATTAACAGCGTCGTAAAAAGCTATACCGATAGCATTTGGTTTATCGAATCGAAAATCTATAACCGTGATATTGGTTTGAACGTGATACTTAACATTCATTCGCTTTTATTTTTACAATTTTACGAAAGGAAAAAAGCGATACATAGTTTAAATATTTTTCGCTAGCAAAGTTTCTTTCGCTCTCTCTTCCTCTCTGCCTCTCTCATGAAAGTCACGAGTAATGCACCTATCCACACCTACGGCCGAGCCATTATTATGCCAATACTGGTTAGCTATCTAAAATACTGATAATATCCTTAGCTCGAGTAGGTTATAGTGCTGTTAACATATATCGAATAGTGCGGAAATTTCTGGCTCTATTTTCGCGCCAGCATAAACATCCAAAGTTTCCTTTTCTCGCTCACGAGTATTTTGATAGAAAACGTTGAGAATTCATACAATATCTATGTTCTTATTTCTACTTTGTCGTAATTGAAATATTTGTATACAAAAATATACGATAACTATTTTAAGTAATTAAAAATTCTATAACCTAAATATTATTTGAACAAAATTCAACATCCTACAGAAACAATTACAATCCAAAAGCTATTATTTCCATGTGGCCCGCGAAATGTTTTAAAAGCATTTTATCACACGACTTTACATCTTTAACCTCTTGCTATCTCTCTCTCTCTCTCACTTTCTTACACACATAGACCATCGCGACTCATCTCCTCGAATCCTCCTCATCATTCACAACCTCATCAAGCACACTCCTTCCTCCCTCCGTTTCTTCCTTCAAAAATCCAAACCCGCCTACTTCTCCTCCACCTCCTCCTCGACAGCTTCTCTTCCTCGCTCACTCGCGCACGCTTAATTAGTCCCGGGACGGCATCGGCACGTCGCGCACACTTTCGGAGGGTAGCCCGGCACATCGCGTCGTGGCGCGCGTCGCCCCGGTAATCGCGGTAATAAAGCGCCTCTGCGCCCGACGCCTACGCGAAATCGACTTGGCGGAGCTAGAGGCGGAGGCCCGGCGTTGTAATTGCGTTCGGCGAAATTCCGCGTGTGCAGCCCCGGGCGTGATTGGTGCGCGACGTGAAACTCTGAGGAGAGGCTGCTGCTGCAGAGAGAGTGAGAGAGAGAGAGAGAGAACGTTGTTGCAGTGCAGTGTAGGGAGCGGAAACCCGTGATGGCACACGGTGGAGAGAACTTTATTGAACAGCGTTTTTGCGATGAGAATGGGGGATTTTGAAGAAAGTGGGTGTGGGCTGGAATTTTGAAGGTAGTTTGTAAATATTTATTTGTGGAAGAAGACATAGGTTGAAAAATTGTCACGGTAGCGGTGGATATGTGTGCTATGGATAAATATTGTACGTTAGTGTTACGTGAAATAAATGCCGCTGAATTCAAGTTTCAATTGAAAGCAAACACGGTATACCGATGACGCAGATGGCGCGGTTACGTAAGGCATATACCGTTAACACGCCGCTACTGTCGGCGTGTCTCACCAAACTGCGACTTGTACTACTTCTACCGCATAATTAACGGATTCAATTGATCGCAAATCGTCGCTAATAATAAAATTCGATGAAAATGTATAATGAAATTCTGCATTTTCAATGACTATGTTCATTACGAGGAATTACGAGAATACACAAATCATTACACACCACCTCCGTTTCGCCACCGATCCGCCTATCAATTATTCACGCCAACTTTCTACCCTCGCCGTCGCGCAGTCCCCTTTTGCAATTCTTCACCGTCGTCCAAATAAACCCCCGAGCCTAAAAATTCTTCCGAGACGGCGCTGAAGAAAAAAAGAGCGAGAGAGGATCGGCAACCCTTCCGCCCGTTATTCTCTCTCTCACTCTCTCGAAATTACCTCTATCTCGAACTATCCATCAAGGCCTCTCTCGCGTTCCCGCGGGCGGTGCGCAGGGCCTATCCATCCCCGTATATGATTACAGCGCTCGCTCGCGCGTATATGTAAATCCTCGGCGCTCGTGGGGACTGCGCTCTCTCTCTCTCTCTCACTGCGGCCCCTTATGAAATTCAGATGTTTGCAAAATGAAAAGCTGCCGCGCTCTCTTCCTGCTTTTTTCTTTTCGCCGTTCTTGAGGCCGTGAAATATCGTCGCGAGGATTAGGAGGGAGAGAGGAAGAGTAATCGAATTGTCCTAGCATATTTTAAAAAAAATTGTCGTAGGGTTGAACGGTGGAGTGGTTGAAGTAAGGGTTCTGAAAATGATGCTTTTTAGCCGAAAGGGGTGTTATTAGGTGTGAATAGGCTTGGTACAGATATATATATATAATAGTTTCTTTTTAGGGCTGAGAACATTTTACAGATAATGAATGATAATATTCTGTAGAGTCGTAAGATGAATTGAAGGTGAAGTTTTTGACCTTTCGAAAATGATGAAAAGAGATGATGAAGGCAAGTGATGAATGTTTGGAAAAATGTAAATAGACGTCTTAAAAAAAAAATCAAATCTTATAACTAGATTTAAAGGGCGAAAAATTCGTTAGTATTATTTCTTCAAACAATTAGTAGAGTTTTAATCAAATTTAAACATTTCAGAGATTCGCTATATTAATCTGAAATTCACATTCGAATTTCGGGATAAATAGTAATTTTGTAATGATTAATTAGTACAAATTTCTCTAGCAAAAATGAGAACAAATTCAGTAAATGGCTAATATTGAGAATGAAAAAATATAATGGCAATAATCGTTACACTTACAACCTATTGATTTCCTCAAAATAATTTCATTGCCATCAAGCATCATTTCAAAAACCATTAATATCGTTAATTCCAGAATAATTACGTCATTTCACGATATGCTCGCTACAACACTCAACAGATTATATAGAACGCGGAATTATTTTAGCATCGCATATTCATAATACATTCGTCCAATAATAATTCGAAATCGCAACCTTTAAAATAACTAATACGGATCATTAGAACTGCAGTTACGCCGTTCAGCATTACAAGCGCAATTAAACTGCCGTATTCTGACCATATCGATACGTCCGTTGATTCCAGTTTTACAGAGCGCCCAACACAATCAAAGTTTACAATCAAATCCTGGCAAAGTTTCGCTCTCACAGGCATTCATACATACACACGATGAACTCCTCAGCCGCGCTCGGACCTATAGCACAAAAGAACGTCGCGCCATCTATCGCTCGCGCGATAAATAAACAAAGCTTGAAAAATAACGAGCCCCTCTCCATCCCACCCATCCACACACATACATATAAGGGGACGCGGGCGCGCGCTTTATCTCGTCGCATTTGTCACGAGAGGAGACCGGGATTTCATGACGTTATATGAACGCTGTTGATTTTCCGCGGGCGGGCGTTACGTGCTTGCTTTACGTAAAGCTGGCGCGCGGAGATGGCTTATCGCTCACCTGCATTGTTGGCTCATTTGGGTCGGCCTTTTTGCCCCCCACTTTCTCTCTCTCTCTTCCCGTTGCAGCAGCAGCAGCAGCGACGTCGTCGTTTAATTATGAAAATGTTTATTTTCGAAATAACGGATACACGCCGTAGCGCGCAACCCAGATACGTCGCGGTTCGTGTATTCTTCGAGGATCCATGAGAGAGAGAGAGAGAGAGAGAGAGAGATGAGATGAAGTCCGGGATGCGTCATGAATAGTTGGTGCGTGACGTAGCGCCGGCGATTTCGATTTTTGAGCGGGGATATTTTACGAATTCATTTCGTTAACAGATATGTGTGAAGGTACGGTTTAAGCAAGTAAATTGAATTATGGAGGAAAGGTTTCGCGTGAAATTTTTCAAATTATTTTGGTGATGCAGCGACGAGATGTTGATGAAAATAGTTTCGACGATTGAATATTCTGGCTTTGCGAAAAAACTAAATATCCGAAAAGTTTTCGTTCAATTTAGCAGGCCAATCAAGTCTACCGTATCAACAAAAATATACGCAAACATTTGATTAAAAATGAAATTCCTGGACCACTTTTCGCATATCACACATATATTTTTCTGCAGATAAACATTGACTTTCAACTCGAGCAGCAACGCAACATGCCGCAGCCACACACTCTTCCAAGCTTTTCTTATCCGCGTAACTGACACCCGAAACTTTCTCCTCTCTCTCTCTCTCTCTCTCTCCCTCTCACTCACTCCCACACTTCTCACAACCTTTTCCATCAACCCCGAGACCCGAAAGGGGCTGGCGCGCGAGAGAGAATCGATCAACGCGCTATACGACGCTGCAAAAATGGATACCCCCACGCATACTACACTATACACTCCTCCCACGAGAGAATCACTATATCTCGGGGGATAATAATCACACGCGCCTTGTGCACTCAACGTTTTTCTTTCCCCTCCCTCAGTTCCTTCCGCTTCGCGCGAACTTGTAAGACGGGGCAAAGTTTGCTGTTTGCGCTCGCGCGGATATCTCAAGGTCTCTCTCTCTCTACCTCTGTTTTCCGAGCTCTTTCTCTCTCTAGGTTTCAATAATCCTGGTGAAATTGCGACAACAGCGCGTCGATGGCTAATAATTGATCTCTTGATAGACCGAAGGCTATCCATGCAGAGAAGGACAATGGGCTCGTGGTGTAAGAGGAGATTAATTAGCCCGAGATAATGTGTTTTTGGGTGAACGCCTGCTCTGATTGGTATAGCCAGTGATACGCAGGAGCTTCTTTTTCCTTCTCAGCTGTCGTTTAATCGATCTTTCGGGAATGATTCGGCGACGATGATGCGCTCGCTGTCGTTAATTTCGGTTGGCGATGAAATAATTCATTTTCGACGCAGCGGCGCGGCCGTGGCGATAACTCAGAAATAACGGCGAATTTACATCGATCTTCGTTTATTCCCACAGGCGCGGGCCGCCCGGCTATTCATTTCGCGGGTGCCCGTATTTTCGAGACTGGAACGGTTTGTGTGCATATACGCAATCGGTATGTGTGCCTGTGCGTATGGGCTAATAGAAAACGACCAAGAGTTCGGTGATGTAGGATCGACGCGGGTGGGCATAAACAATTTTATTATGGTTTATGTCGTGGATTTATTGTGTTACGTATTGTTGTGCATTATCTTTTGAATTGTTATCGAGCGGAAGGGTTAAAACAGTAAGACGAAAAGGCAAATATAACAACAAAACATTTCATCTGTAAAACTTGCTTTTTTGTCAAAATCGAACGGTTGATTTCAAATCAATAAACAAAATTGTTACTAGAGAAGTTGCACAAGACAGAAGCAGGCATAAGTAATTCCACGAAAACTTGTGCATTGAAACTTGTGTATAAAAAGGGGGAAAAAGTTAAGAGAGATTTTTTTTCTATTTTTACTTGAATACCGTCGGATGAAATATTGACTTTTCTACTTATTCTATCACATTTCACCCCTTAAACTTTCTTACTCTATACTTACCTGCCTCAACTTTTCCATCACTTTTATTCAAATGTCATATTTCTAAACAGTATAGTATACTTTAGCGTTCCACATTTCCCCAGTATTTTCTCAGAACCTATACCCATAGCCATACCTATCGAATTAAAGAAAAGTAATTAAAGTATACCCCTTTTCTCCAACTCTTCCTGAAACCCAACCGCCCTGTCAACTGCCAATCAACCCCCGCCGAAAAACACTTCGCGCGGCCCATTCAGCATCCGGAGCGAAAGAAGCGAGACAGCTCGCAGGCTCTATTCGGTTATGAACGCGCCGTAAATTCGGCCCGCCGCAGCCGGCGGCGCTTGTTTTACGCTCTCTCTCTCTCTCTCTCTCTCGCCGAGAGGGACTACCTACAGCCCGGATAATTCTGCAATGCGGTTGAAGGCGCGCATACACAGCGCTTCCGCCTCTGGGCTACTTTCTCTCCCTCTCTCTAATGCACTTCAGCCTGGTGCTGCAGCGGGCGGCAGCCTTCGTAATTCAGCATCATTAATTCAAACGGACGCCGCTTCGGTGAAGACGTATATATATACACAGGCGTGTGTGTGTATGTGTGTGTGTCCTTCCATCCCTCTCTCTCTCTCTCTCTCTCTCTCTTTTGGGGTATAGAAGCGAGGGGCACGTGAGTCATTGCGGATGATCGTCCGTGGAAATTGCCCGACGCGAGGGAGAGAAGCAGCGACGGCGGCCTGACTTTGATGTCGACGCGAGATGTAATGGCCGCGCTAATGGCGGAGTAAACGCCGGATATTTGCTGGAATCATTCCAAGCGGCCGTTCCACGACTTCTTAACTGAACGTATACGCTACGTACGTACATACGTATCTACCTATACGCGGAGAGACTCAAGTGGCTGTGTATATATACGACGAGATCGTGATTTCGAAGTGTGCTTTATGGAATTTATGCGTCGCCAGCGATCGCGCGTCGATCTCGTGAATTGCAGATTTAACGTGAGGCTATGTCGGAGATTTTTACGAGTTCTCTCGCGCCTTTGCGAGCGACAATTATTCACGCGCGTGAGCGCATCTGTCCGTTCGTTGTTTGTGCGAGAGAGAGAGAGAGAGAGAGAGAGAGAGAGAGAGAGAGAAAAAAGGCGTTGAAAGCGCGTTTTAGTCGTGGGAATTGAGGCGATGAAAATTTCACTAATTTTCCAGGACGCAAAAGTTTTGCCGGAGTGGTGTGGAAAAAATAAACGGACTTTCGAGGGGGTTTCGGGAACGAAAAATTCGTCGCAGCGGGAGGATGTTACATGAATTTTTTTAATTTATTCGTACGATATTTCGGGTGGAATGCTTTCCATGAGAAATTGTGAGAGAAATGGAGGATAGTCGTGGCAAGTGTTTATTCAGTATTCGTTTATTCGATGGGTTGGACATTTAACCGTTACTTAACTGAGCTATCTCGGTACCTGTAATACTTTTTTCACTAATCATTATCTATGTTTAATGGTCCTTGCTTAATTTAGTATTCCATTAATTTTATTATTGATCAAAATTTGTAACTTAACTTCGTAGAATGGTCAAATATTATAAAATTTATGGGATTTTTATATTGTTTATTTCTCATGATTCCGTGTATTTCTCTTTACAAAATATAATTTTCTTTTCGCTCCCTCCTCGCGCAACTAACACAGAAAAAGCAAAATACCAACCAACTATTCGTTTCATCATCAAGTAGGTCACACACACACACACACGCACAGCCAAGCTATTCACTCGACCATTCGTATAACCCAACTATTTTCCTGCCCACTTGATAAACCATCCACCCTCGGCCATCGAAGAACCGTCGACCCCTTGCGATCTCAGCTTACAGCACCACCAGCGGGGGGCTAAAAAAATCTAGCAGCAGCAGCAGCAGCAGCAGCGGAGGCTTCAGCTATCGATCTAATCTGTAATTCATATCCCTCCCTCTCTTCATACTGACCCGCGCACGCATGTTCACATACAGGGAGAAAAAGCACGCGCCGAAGACTCTCGGATAATCGGCCGCTGACCGCGTAAACAACGCGCATTAAAATTCATAAGACCACGTATATTTGCACGTATTTATGAGGGGATATAGATGCGGTCCACTTTCGCGCCTGTAAATGGCCCGAGCGCGTTTCAATCTGCAGGCAGAGCAGGAGGAATTCGCCGCGTGTGCGACACACATAGCGCGGGGTCACGGGAGTAGAGGAATGCCCAGAGCACCGGGAGAGCAGGCACCACCGCTGAGGATTTGATTGCGTCGTACGCAGAGGGAGAGGTTGGGGGTAATGGTAGGTGCGGGTGGTAGGTGTTTGGATGGAATTATGAGCCTTTGGTGTATGAACGTTATGTGGGAGGGGTGATAGGATAGGGTTTATTATCAAATTTTGGCAGTTCGATGTAAATTGAATTTATTAGCTGCGGTTCCTGAATACGTTTTTTTTTTATGATAATCCTGAAGTTGAATTATAGTTCATAATTTATATTGATATATACTTAATTATCGTTTTTAAATGTCTAACATTCTATTTGCGTCTGATAAGTTAACTGACTATTAAAATACGAGAAAATTATAGTTAAAAAGTATAATCCGGTAAAAATCACGTCAAAGTTTAACTTATCCAAAAGTTCATCCTAAAGTAGTTCTCTGAAAAGTTAAAAATATTTGACGCTTATCTACCCTTAAACGTATCAAAATCGCACGAAAACCGCCACACCATAACCGTATATCAATGGATATACATTAGCAAATATATTACACCGATTACCACGTCGCCACCTACATTCCACATTTTTGCACTCCGCTTTGTTTACGTATACACGCCGTTCTGCACGAGAGAGCCTCTCTCGTATACCTTTCGAGAGCCACGCCGCGAAATTATGATAATACAATTTTAGATCTGCTCTCTCCCTCTCTCCGCCTCACGAGAGAAAGCTTTTTGCGCTGGGCTAACAAAGTTTATTCCCTGACACAGTGCGTATCAAACTTCATTATCTCGACTAAAGCGTGTGTGTATGCACGCGCGCGTGCACACATATATATACATGTCTGTAACTTTGTAGTTTCGAAATTCACGATAACGCGCCCCGGTCGAAAGAATATTTTCCAAACTCCCCGAATTTAATCTCTCTCCGACTTGAAAAATCTGCTCGTTCAAAGAAGAAAAGAAAAAAGAAAATCTATATGTAATATTTCGGCGTCATGCGGCGACGGTGCTGGTGCAGAAATACTCTGTGCCAGCGTTATTTAGACACTCCGCGCCACCTTCTTCTTCTCCCAGCCAAACGTGCGCATACCCGAAGAGGCGTCGAGGCACGTACAACGCCACCGCCCGTCCCCTCTTAAGATAAAAAGCCACCACCCACATATATACGTGTATGTGTGTGTGTGTGTGTGTGTGTGTGATTTGCCGGTGTGCACATAGGGCAAAGTGCTTATGCAGCGGCGCGAGCGAGGTGCCGGACAAATTACGCGACTTGGGTCGCGGGGACAGGTAGCAGCTAGCGTCGTGGCAGTTGTGCTGCTGTTGTTGTTGTTGTTGTTGTTATACGCTGCGGTCGCGAGAGTCTAATTCTTGGCCGAGAGTTTCGATTGTCTCTCCCTCTCTCGTTCTATCTCTATCTCTCCCTCAGGCGAGTGAGAGAGTCGATGGCGCGCTGTTTTCCCTGGACGTTAAGCCAGTCGTGCGCGAGAGTGAGAGGTGGAGGAGGAGGAGGAGGAGATCGTTTGCCTTTGTAACCGAGACCGGCTGTTTGCCGAATTGATTTGACGATTTGTAAGTTGTCGAGGCTGCGAGAGAGGCGAGCGCTCTCGTGATTAGTTTGCAACTTCGTTCGTCTTTGAGGCGGGCAGGGCAGGTCGAAGTTCGAAGGGGGAGTTGAGAAACAATGGATCATTTTTAGAACGGTAACGTTAATTTGTGGACAGTGGGATCATGGGGTTAGAGGCGAGTGATTGGTTCTGATTTAAGTTCATGGTGAAAAGAGGGAGAACTTCCAACATATTTTTCGCTTCCTTCCACGGACGGTATACTTTGCAAACGACGTCGTAGTCCATGCGGGCTCAAAGCCGAATCGAAAATCACAGCCGCCGTGTCGGAGACTCTTCGTATCACCCGGCACACACCACCCACTATACACAAAAAATAGGAGAGAGAAAAACGTGTCGGCGCATACGCGATGTGCGTGTGGGCGCGAGCGCGCGTACTCGAGACCACTTGCTCACTTCAGACGCGGCTTTTCACAACGCGCGCCTGGCCCTACCACCATCCTTTGTTCGTCTGATTCTCGAGGTGTGCGTATAGCTTTTTTTCGTCAATTAAAATGGGGGATTTAAAGTTTTCCGAGAGTACGGAGAGGCGATTGTTTACGAATCGCGTGATGATGATGTTTTCTTCTTCAAAATTTCCATTTCCCGGTATTTTACGTTCGTATTATTTTAAGTTTTTAGTAGGTTATACCTGTTAAATAATGCAAATAACAGGAATTAATGCTGTGGGAAAGTGCGTGTGTACGCGGTAGAAAGCATTGAAAATCTTTTCAACGGTATTATATTATACGCTCCCGGAGTTCATTAAAATATTACTACTATTGCAAATATTTAACGTTATAATATTAATAAAAGCGGAATGCTCGTGTCGGCCGACGCATTTTAATTCTTTTCCCCCATCGGCTTATGAATTTCGCGGATATAAATATTTCGCTTTCATATATATACAGGCGAGCACGCGAATCATCAAATTCCAGAAAGCTTCTTGGATATTAATTATTATCATTCCACTCGAAAAAAAAAAATTGGCAGCGATTATACTTTCTTTCCAAAAAACAAATTCTCCCCACTCTGAGAATGAAAATTCCACATCCCATTAAACTTCCCGCGATCGCTGTCCATTAGCCCGACCGATATTCCAGCGGCAGCTCTACCCCCGTCTCTTCCACCTCTACGCGCCCTCGCATTTATTAAAAAGCCGCGCACTAATTACGCCGCCGCGCCGCGGCGAATTATTACGCGCGCCCCGAGACCGCGAATAAATCAAAAGTCGCGCGCGCGCGTATTACTACACGCGTAGTATACGTATATATATGTATAGCGTAGTACACGTACGAAAAAGCAGCAGCGCTACACGCGGTGGTTAACCGAGGCTGAGGGTAATTACGACGCGGGCCGGGGCGTCAAAGCGCCAGGGTCCGCCGGGACTTTGATCTCGTAATTCAATAAGAGCGCGAAATGTCTCTCTCCCTCGGCGTTCGAGTAGAGTGGAGAGAGAGAGAGAGAGAGAGCGAGTGGAAAGTAGCGTATATACGCGCGGATTATTTGTATGATTTTTCGATCGGCCCCCGGCAGTTGACCTGGTTCCCGTTATGCCCCGCTGCCGATGAAATGGATTCTATGCGTTTTAAGATTTTTTATGTAATGTACGTGTGATGGAGGGTGCTAATATCGCGCGGGACACTGAACGTACGTGCGGAAATAGTGGTTAAATTTTATATATATATGTGAGTACGCTCTTATAATCGATTTATTCCAGTTAACGGACGCGTCAAACTTTCGCAGTATTTTAATCCACGTATTTAAAACGTCGAGTAGAATAAATTCATGGTATGGATGCGAAAGAGAGCAATTTACTCATAGCAAACGGCTTCAATTGTGATAAATTAATATCCCTCTTGAACGATAATTCCTCGAACCAACAACAAATCATCCCTTATCCAAGAATAATAAAAAAAAGCCTTCAAAAACTACAGCCTATGTACCCTCGTAGAAGATCGAAACTACGCGATCGCACGCCATATATACCGCGGCTTCCCGGAAACGCATTAAACTCGTGACGTATCATTACCGCGCACGCACTTTAGCCTCGGAGCGACATTGACTTACGCGCTCGCGTGACTGCGCGCGAAAACTGCGCCCCGGCGCATATTAAATTCGCTCTCACCCACCGCCACCCGAGGATGCGGCAGAGAAGGTAGGTGGTGGGTATCGGGGGACGCGGAATTAAAATAATTTATTACGCGCCCGAGGAGCGGGAATTTTGCAGCGAGCGAGCGAGCGAGCGAAGCTCCTATATATAGAAGGGGGAGAGAGAGAGAGTATAAGGTACTGAAAGCGTAATGCGAGAATTTCGAGGTGATTTTCGGCGGAGGGGCGAAATTAGTCCTTTACTTTTTATGGGGATTCTCGTTGTCGGTGTGGGATTTTTATCTATGAATGGTCTAAATTATTAATCGGGGGCTGTTTCAATCTTGGGCTTGCTAATTAGTTTGAAATATGTTCGCAGCAGCGCGGTGAATTGGATAACGTTGTTATTATAACAAGACTGTAATTACAGTGACAATAGGGATGGTAGTTTGTTTTATTGTTATAAATGATATTTTATAATTGAAAGATATTCAAAGGTCAAAAGTTATTACATTTTTATCCTCGCCGTCTGACAAACTATTTCTCTCCACCAGAACGGAATAGAACCTATTGGCTTTATTAGGCGTTCTACCATAAC
>JAPYZO010008763.1:0-17103 GCA_030522905.1 Torymus flavipes | reverse complement strand
GCAAATGCTGGATAGTAACAAGGATGGGATGAAGCTGGAGGCAATGAAAAGAATCATCGGGGTGCGTATGACTGGCTAGTTTAGGGAATGTTTTGGATATTGGATAACATGTTTTTTTTTTGTTTTTAGATGGTTGCAAAAGGAAGGGATGCATCGGAGTTGTTCCCTGCAGTAGTTAAAAATGTAGTTTCTAAAAATATTGAAGTGAAAAAGCTGGTCTATGTGTACTTAGTTAGATATGCAGAGGACCAGCAAGATCTGGCCCTCTTGTCAATCTCAACATTCCAGCGAGCACTGAAGGACCCTAACCAACTGATAAGAGCAAGTGCTTTGAGGGTTCTTTCTAGTATTAGAGTTCCAATGATAGTTCCAATTGTTATGTTGGCTATAAAAGATTCTGCTAGTGATATGTCACCTTACGTCCGAAAGACTGCAGCTCATGCTATTCCTAAATTGTATGCTTTGGATCCAGAACAGAAGGAGGAATTGATCAGTGTTTTGGAAAAATTATTATCTGATAAAACTACCCTTGTAGTGGGGTCAGCTGTGATGGCATTTGAAGAAGTTTGTCCAGATCGAATAGATCTTATTCACAAAAATTATAGGAAACTGTGTAATTTATTAGTTGATGTTGATGAATGGGGTCAAATTATTATTGTCAATATGTTAACAAGATATGCAAGGACACAATTTATAAATCCTAATACAGATGTAAATTTTATTGTTTATTTTAATTTTGAACAAAAATTTTCGTTTATAAACAATTGTACTTGTGCTCAAAATTATTTTCTTTTTAGGATTTGGAAGATGAAGAACAACGTCCATTTTATGATTCTGATTCAGAATCATCTACTAGTAAAAAACCTAAATTCACTCTTGATTCTGATCACAGATTACTGTTGCGCAATACAAAACCATTGCTACAAAGTCGTAATGCTGCAGTCGTAATGGCTGTAGCACAGCTGTATCATCATGCTGCACCTAGAAGTGAAGCAATGGTTGCTGCAAAAGCTTTAATAAGATTGTTAAGAGGTCACAGAGAAGTCCAAAGCATTGTCCTCAACTGTATTGCCAGTATCTCAATTACTAGAAAAGTATAATTCTAGTTTCACATCAATAATACTACCTTATTATTATTTACTTACGATTAACACTATTTCATTTCAGGGCATGTTTGAACCATTTTTAAAATCATTCTTTGTGAGGACATCAGATGCAACCCACATAAAATTGCTTAAACTCGACATTTTAACAAATTTAGCAACAGAAACAAGTATAAGTGTGATCCTGCGAGAATTTCAAACATATATTTCAAGTAATGATAAGCGATTTGTTGGTGCTAGCATACAAGCTATCGGTAGATGTGCTAGTAACATTAAAGAGGTTACTGATACATGCCTTACCGGACTTGTTTCTCTGTTAAGCAATAGAGATGGTGAGCAATAATTTATTAAACATAAAATTGTATTGTTAGTTAAAGATATGTAAGATTTTAAATGTGTAAAAAATATCAAACTTAATTTTATCAAACTAAATAATTTATTTTTATTACAGAGGCCATTGTAGCAGAAAGTGTTGTAGTGATCAAAAAGTTGTTGCAAACACAACCAAATGAACACAAAGATATTATTGCTCATATGGCAAAGTTGATGGATTTCATCACAGTACCACAAGCAAGAGCATCTATTTTATGGTTACTAGGAGAATACTCAATGAGAGTGCCAAAAATAGCACCTGATGTTTTAAGAAAAATGGCAAAAACTTTTATTAATGAAGAAGATATTGTAAAATTACAAACTCTAAATCTGGCTGTTAAGTTATATCTTAATAACCCAGAACAAACAAAAAAATTCTGTCAGTATGTTTTTCAATTAGCCAAGTATGATCAAAATTATGATATTAGAGATAGAGCGCGTTTTTTGAGGTACTTTATTTTTGAAGATGATGAAAACACTGAGAAGAAATTGCCACTACATGCAAAGCAAATTTTTCTAGCTCATAAACCAGCTCCAACCCTTACATCAAGATTTAAAGATACACAATTCCAGTTGGGAACTCTATCCCATTATTTAGATATGCCATGCAATGGTTATCGGCCATTACCTCCATTTCCAGATGTACCACCAGATCCATCAGTACGTGATGTTCCTGATGTTGTTAGTGTTCCAGAAGATAAAAATATTAGACATGGTAAAAAAGATAAAAAAGAAAAGAAAAATAAGGAAAATGACTTTTATGCTGACATTGAAAGTTCATTAGGAGGTTTGTATTATGTTCTTCTAACTCTATTTTTAAAAACATTTCGTTACATAAAATTGTCGTGCTATTTATTAAAGAAAAATTTTTTTAAGAAATTACTAAAAAATGTTATACATATTTTAATTAATATTTTTTTTCCAGATTCAGATGAAGAAGGTACAAGCAGTGACAGTGATTCGAGCAGTAATTCATCAAGTGAAGAAAGCGGTAGTACATCAGATAGTGAATCTTCGACTTCAGAAAAATCTGAAAGCGATGTTAAAAAGATCGTAAATAATAAAAAAGGAAAACGAGATAAAATTAATAGTACCCGTGTAGAAGATGATGATAGTGACAACAACGACGATGATGATGATGATGAAGATGAAAATGATGATAGTGACAGCGGTAGTGCTTCTGAGGAATCTGACAGTGAAGAATCATCTTCAGATGATTATGATTCGAAAACGAAAAAAGAAAAACCTTCATCTGAAAAATTAAAACCATCATCTGCTAGTAAGTCAAAGCCTGAAGTTAAAAAAGAAACTAAGGAAGCACCTAAAAGTAATCTTGATTTACTTCTGGATTTGGATGATGGTAAAATACAAACCTTTTAATGTAAATTTAGAATCAATTTATAGAAAAGAAATAAGATAAACTATTAATTTTCAGTTGTACCAATGACTCCTATAATGACGCCAAGTTTAGGAGGTTTTCTTACACCTATATTACCTACATCAGCATCGTTGGTACAGTCTTCAGATGGTATTAGAGAAGTATCAGCGTCATTTATTCCAATTAAAAAGTACGAATTACTCAACAAAGTTAGCGGACGCGGCTTAAAAATGGAATACAGGTTTACTAGATCGCAGCATTTGGTTAGTCCCGCCATGGTCAATATTGAGATTATTGTCTCGAATGAAAGTAGCGAAATAATCAAAGATGTTAAAGTCGGAACTAAGGTTTGTTATTCAATACTAGAAGTTTTTATGATGATTTTTATTTAAATAAGTAAGCTTGTTTTAATGTATGTTAAATTTTATTTAACAATTTTAGAATCTTCCAAATGGAATGTCTCTTTACGAGTTTTCCCCCATTACGATTTTGCAACCAAATGCATCTTTATCTTGTACCATGGGAATTAATTTCAATGATTCTACACAACCGGCTTCAATTAATATTGACTTTGTAGTTAAAGATGATCAGGAATCACGAAATGTTGGAATAAGGGCTCCAATTGGAGAAATTATTAGATCTGTTATTATATCTGAAACAATATTTTTATCTGAAAAAGAAAAATTAAAAGGAATGAACGAGCATACTGCCAAAGTTAATTATACAGGGAACAGAAAAATCTTAACACAAAAAATTGTGGAAGCTGCCAATCTTGCTGTGACATCAAGTGATGACGATTCTATTAGGTACATTATTTTTTATTATTTTAACTTTGATCTTGATACTCCAACATCGATTTATTATTATGTTAATATTTCCAATAATTTCTTTGTCAGATTCGCTGCCCAGACACTTGCTTCCAAGTCATTAGTTTTAGTGACAATCAAAACAATTGAAGTAAACATGTTAGATATTTGCGTGAACTGTGAAAAAATGGTGGTTGGATCAATGTTATTGAATGAACTCAAGAATAACTTGAAATAAAGTATCTTTTTAATACATACGTCATCCTTTGATGCATGATTCTTGTAAAAACTAACCATTGATGATTATATATGTGTATAAAGCTTTATTGGATTGTCTGCAAGTATTGTGAATTGTAGGCAATAAATTAAATTGTATCATTTATATAAGCTGTAATGTATAGTAACAACTTAAGATTTTTCAATTTTTAAAGTAGAAAAAATTTCGTTATTTTAGTTATATATTATTTAGTATTATATTAGTTAAGAACATTATTGTCTTAGTTTCTTGACATAAATCTTAAGTTGTTACTTCATTAAAGTATCATTACAGAAATACATTTATATATTTTAATCGATATTTTTTAATATAAAATATATTGCTATTATGAAAAGCATTTGAATTTATTTATTAAAAAAAATTTATTATAATAATAGTATTTCTCAAAACATTTCATTGCTTATGATTTAAAAACTTAATTGCTTACTTAATTTCAATGTAAAATCATTCGTTGCTCGCTAGTCCATACACCTTACGGAATTTTCTAATTTTTTCTTTTACTTAGGGCGACTTTCTATTTAGTATTTTACAATTAGGTATATGTATGCACGGCGAAGATATGTTTTTCACCATACCCTGACCGAATGTGGTACTTTCAGCCTGGGTACGGTGTAAATTTTTTTTTTCCATTATAATATAAACAAGATAATTTCAAAACAATTATGAAGTCATTATTTTAAGTTCCGAAACTCGTCAGAAATGAATCTAAAATTTAAATACCGGTATAGTAGGGAACAATAACGTGTCGGTATTTTAAATTCCCATTTTTTACGATATTTAAATATCCTGGCTGCTCATTATACTTCCCGCTTGAAAATTATAATATGAGATCTGCAATTTTAATAAAAATAAATAGTTTATTGTTATTTTAAATAAATGAATGAATAGTGTTTCAAGAAAAAATTTTTTTTTATTTTACATTTTATTAGTATAGTCAGAAATTCGTATTGAGATAGCTCATAAGAGATCTCATATAATATTTTCACGCGGATTACTTACTTGATTTAACTTTTACTTCTGTATGCAACCACAAAGTTGCGCTCAAAAGAGATTTTCCCAAAACGCTAAAAAAAAATTGATCTTATAAAAAAAACCAACCATTAATTTGCATAATTGATACGATGTCAAATTTTGCAACTTTATTGCAAATCAAATATTGTAATTTGTACATTTTGGATTTATATGACTTTAATTTCTTTTATCCACAAACTATATATTATTAATAATTCAATTAAAATTTTGTAAGTTATAGCCATAATGACATAGATTGCATAAAACAAAAAAACGGGTTTAGCTATAAAATTGAGCTATTTTTAAAGCTGCACCTCTTGATTCAATTTCAGAGAAATACCTACTACTTATAAATTATATATATATGTATTCCATCCTCTCTCCAGACTTACAATTTACAAGACGCGGCGCTTAGGTAAGTATGCAGATATTATTATACAATCGTCTTACGAGCTGAAAATTTCGAATGGAAATGCATATAAGTGCCTCTCTCATATAAGGCGAACTTATACGCGTGCGTAAGTATTGCGCAAAACTATCATACGCACAAGGTTTCACGCGATGACTCTTGAAAAAGTTCAGCGCGCCGATCGACGCCAAAATTAGAGCTAATCAGCCAAGTATCGCGGGGATCGAGATCACTCCCGACAATCCGCCGGGAGAAAGCATGTCTTTCTTTGGGACGATTCGAGATAGAATACCTCTACATATATAAGTATAGAATTAAAAAATCGGGAAAAAAAGAAAGCAAGTGTGTGGCGGTGGCGCGGCAGGCGCGCGACGAAGACAACCTCACACACCTCTCGCTTTCCCAGCACATAGTCCAGACAGAGACAGCCGCTGATCAGTCCTGAGCGCAGACGAGAGCTGTGCGCGCGCGCAACAGCAGCTCAGATTTTCAGAGTAGTGTGTGTGTGTGTATGTATAGTACTACGGGCGCAAAATGGCCGCCCGCCGTTCAGGACGACTACTACTACGACGATGAGAGAGTGAAAAGTGCGCTCTCTGCGCTCCCCACCCCTCGCCACAAGTGTGTGTATGTGGTAGGTATACGTGCGTGCATGCGCGCAAGGTGCAGCTGCTAGCTCGCTCGCGCGCGTCGTCGTGCTGCTGCTGGCTGCGTGCGTGTCGTCGCCGCCGTCCTGGGCCGCACGCCAGTCCCCAGCTCCCCAAAATACAGACGCAACACCAGTGGATAGGGACAGGATATATATAGATATATAGAAAGAGAGCAAGACAAGAGAGAGAAGGAGAGTGTAGTGCGCCGCGCGCCTGTGTGGGTGAACGCGACTGGGCGTGCGTGAGTCTAGTGTGTGCTGCTCTGCTCTGTGCTCTCGGGACGCCCGCGCCCGCCAGTGTGCGCGAAAGAGAGAAGAATTCTCTCGCGCGCGCGGGGGCACGTGAGAGCAAGCGAGAGAGAGAGAGAGAGAGAGAGGAGTGCGTGCGTGCGCATAGCAGCAGGAGCCGCGGCAGCATCCCCGAGGATCGTGTTTGTGTTCGCTGCGGAGGAGATATGTGTGTGTGGGCGATTGAGAGGGAGGGATACACATAATCGCCGGTCGCAACGGGGGAGCTGTTTTCTCTCGCCCTCTGTACACCACATACACGGGGTTCTTCCGACTGCTTCAGCAGTGCTTTCGGAGCTTCCATTGTCGACCTGGTGAGTAATGTACCTATAAGTAGGTGTAGTGGTTGATGCGCTTTCCTATTTTTTTCTCGTATGTTCTGGGACGTCGTTGAACCTCGCTCTCGCGCTCATTTCGCATCTGTTTATTTGCCTCGCACACCCTAGGCTTACCTGTGCGGCCCATCTGTCTGTCTCGTTTTTTTCACGCGCGCACACGGTGCGTGTGGGTATGGGTAATACACGCGCGCGCCTATGCCTATGCTCCATTCAGCTCCAATCACTTTTTCAGATCTGTCCTTCCGCGCCGTATAGATATAGATATATATATGTATATATATATTTATACAAAAATGGAATGCGGGCGGTGCTCCAAATTTCTCGTTCCATTTTCCCTCACCTTTTGCTCTCTCTCGCGCTTATTCTCGCAGAGCTCGCTCGCTCTCTCGCACTCGCGTGCACGCACACATGCGCATATAGTTACACATACGTATGCAGGTGTGCATTTCTTACTAATAATTTCATGCAATTTTGGTATTTAATTGTTGTTGTTGGGGATACCTTCTCTTTTGCTTTTGGAGTTTTGCGTGATGTCAACCAGTAAGCACTGTGTCTCATTAAGTTCACTCATATTCCAATCTTTATTGATTACCTGGTTAACGAACCTTTTTTAGAATAAACATGCCAGCTCCTTTCCTTGATTTCTAATCGGCTTGCCTAGAGACAGTTTTGTTTTTTTAACTATCTGTTGCCAACTAAGTTTTCAATGCTTCTATTTTAGAGTTTAATATTTTAATAGTTTAAAATGGATTTAACCTTCTTGTGTATTTGATACCTATAGTATATATGTGGAATAGAAGGTTATTTTAGACAAGTTGTTTCTATGCAATGCACAGAAGGATTAAAAATTCTATTATCGTTATACTTTTATTTTTTTGTACATGCACTATAATGTGCGCTGTAACAACTCTAATCAAATTTAAATAATTTATGAACAATAATCTAAAATACATTTTAAATGTCACATACATTTAACATATTTTAATATAATTAATTATTGGTAAAACATTTATTTTTATTTTTCAGAAATTATTATAAGCAGAAAAAAATGAAATCCAGTATTCTTTAAAAATAGGTAAGATTTTCACCTTTCATAAATTTTACTTGAATATTCATAAAATTGATTGCGTGCTGTTATAATCTAGATTAAGACAATTGTGATAACTAAAAAAACAACAGATAACTCAAATGATAAAATAAGATTACTAATGAAGAGATGTAAATCTCTTATCATTATCCACACTTGCAGCAACTAATTTTTCATATTTAATTTTTATTCAAGAAAATATATCTAGAAATAAATGAGTCTGTTATTGTTCATAATAGAGACAATTCAGTATCACGTTAAGTCATTATAGAACTAATATTTGACCAACTCAAATATTGTCATTTCCAAATTGTTTTATAGTATGCTATTTATAAGTAACTACAAAATCAAATCATAATAATTAAAAGACAATATACCTAAATTTTAACAAAACTAAAAACTTATAACAACCTCAGACCATGAAAATCCTAACTCATTTTGCACATTGCAGGGCGATCTCGAGCCGATCTCTGTCGCCGCGTGGACCAGTCAGCAGTGATGCCAACGTATCACAATGCGGGTTGCGGCTACCCGAACGTATCAGCAGCGGCGGCCCGTCAACAGAGCAAACTCGACGGCAATCAGAATCACCACCATCACCACCACGCGAGTATCCCCTCGCACATAGCCGGCACGAGCTCGCACATAGCGGCCGCCTCCTGTCAGCTTCAGGATCAGCAGCAGCAGCGACAAGTGAGCAGCAGCGTTAGCAATACGCCGACGGCCAACATGACGACGACCACGCCGACGCCGACAGCCGCCGGCGTGACCGGCGCCGCGGCCAACGTCACCGCTGCTCTCAATCCCAACTCGAACGCCAACCTCGTGCTGGGCAATAACACCCGGCACGAGGTCAAGCTCAATGCTATGCCGTACGTTCTTTTTCTAGAATAGAGAAATGTTGAGAGTGTGGAGAAAGGGTTTAATGTTAATTTGTGTGTCTTTTTGTAGGTGGTTTCACGGCAAGATATCGCGCGAGACGGCGGAGCGTCTGCTGCGCCCGCGTGAAGACGGCCTCTTCCTAGTGCGCGAGTCCACCAACTTCCCCGGCGACTACACGCTGTGCGTGTGCTATCAGGGCAAGGTGCAGCATTACCGGGTGAAGTACAAGAACAATCAGCTGACGATCGACGACGAGGAGTTCTTCGAGAACCTTGCCCTCCTCGTCGAGCACTACGAGCAGGACGCTGACGGACTCTGCGTCCAACTCACTAAGTCCCTGCCCAAGCAGGGCAAGCAGGATTTCTGCGTCGACCCGAAGGCCTTCGTCGAGGCCGGCTGGGTCATTCAGACGCACGAGCTCGAGCTACGCGAATGTATTGGCAAGGGCGAATTCGGCGACGTCCTTCTCGGTGTCTACCGGGGCGAACGTGTGGCCGTTAAGATGCTTAAGGATAACAGCGAGGCAGCGCAACGATTCCTTGCTGAGGCGAGTCTTATGACGTCCCTCATTCACGATAACCTTGTTAAGCTACTCGGCCTCGTGTTTAATAACCAGCATATGTATCTCGTCACCGAGTATATGAGCAAAGGCTCGCTCGTCGATTATCTGCGCTCGCGCGGTCGTCTTCACGTTTCCAAGCGCGACCAGATCAACTTCGCCTACGACACGGCGGCGGGTATGGCCTATCTCGAGTCCAGGCACGTCGTGCACCGGGATCTGGCAGCGCGGAATGTCTTAGTTGCCGAGGATAATTCAGCGAAGGTGTCGGATTTCGGGCTGGCGCGCGACGAGAACTTCTCGCTCGACGGTGGTAAACTGCCAATCAAGTGGACCGCGCCCGAGGCCCTCAAGCTCAACAAGTTCTCCAACAAGTCCGATATGTGGAGCTTTGGTATACTGCTCTGGGAGATTTATTCGTTTGGGCGTGTACCCTATCCCAGAATACCACTCGTCGATGTTGTTAAGTGTGTGGAGAAGGGTTACAAGATGGAACCGCCTGATGGCTGTCCAGCTGAAGTCTACGATATCATGAGACAGGTACGCTTTATTTTGTGTATTCAGATCAATTATTTTTTCCATGGTTAGTTTCTTAGATGCGAGGAATACTAACATTTATCTGTATGTTTCCAACGTAGGCTTGGGATCTACAGCCGGAAAAGAGACCAAATTTCCACGACATCAAAGTCAAGCTCGGACAGTTGAAAATCGAGTATACCAAAGCTGGTAATTGAGTCTCATCCTCGCTTATCTCCTACGCGAGAGGTGGCGAACGACATGGCCTAGTCCGGAGAAACGTTCGGTAGTGGCTTTAATACTCGGACACGCCAGGAAAAGAAAGAATAAAAAAAAAGAATTTCTTTTTCTTCTCCATTGTATATTGCTTGAACGTATCATTCGTGACGTTTGTATTTATTACATTATATACTTGAAGAAAAATCAAGAGTCGACGTCAGCTTACGCATCGTTTGCTTCTTAATCGTTGAAATTCAATCGATTTGACTTCACGGTATCATCTGTAAATAATGTTTTTACTTTTTCGATTTGAGCATTTTACAGACTGCCGTCGGCTCTTGTTTTGAAAAATTCTCCAAAAGAAGTAAACGTGTACGCGTGTTTACATTATCACGAAAAATCGTGTCAATTTTAATACGTCCCTTTATTTAAACGAATAATGTTTTTTATTCGATTCAATACAGAACTGCGACCCTTTTTATACTGACTCGGAATATTTGATATCGAACCAACCGACGAAAAATATAGAGTATCATGGTCCGAGTACATTTGATAATTTTTAAATTTGATATCAAGTTTGTCTTACTGACACCTAACTGAAATACACATAAGTGACGCGTCATTGGAGGAGAGTAGAGTCTCTAAAGTTTTGTTAATTAAAGATTTGTTATATTGTCTGATTGTTATTTTAGAGTAAATTATTATGTATGCGATGAGAAAGATTATTTAAATTTTCTTGTAAGGAAATTTACTATGCCTTTGAAAATTTACACGTAAGATTGTAAATATTCTTGTATATATTAATTTTGTCAAAAAATTATGTTCCAACAACAAGGAAACGTTAATAACACTTAGAGATTTAAGAATGGGATAAAGAAGGAAAAAGTCCATGTTTTAATTGTAAGTACTCAAACGACGTCTTAAAGAAGTAGATACTCGCATTATAAATACGATTTCCACAAGGCTGAGTTGATTTTGCTGCAGTAATGAAAAACAAGTGATTACATAAAGTATATTTATATGCACAAACGTTCAAATATTATTTCATTTGATTTTCACAAAATAACAGAGAACAATACTGCAGTAAAGAAAATTACAAGCGCGCGTATTTGTAAGCGTATGGCATATGTATTTACGCGTGCGCTTGTTATAAAAGATATACCCAGAAAAATGAAAGAATTTCATAAAGTATATGAAGTAAAAGTTAATTAAACGAGATCGATCGAATCGTGAACTGACAGAGATAAATATTAGATTACGCATTACAATGTGTACTAGAATCCTAAAAAGAAAGACTTTCTAATCAGATTTTTACATTCCTAAAAGATTAAAATTTTAATACTTTATACACTTAGTTTCTAGATGGAAAATTGGGATGCGAAAAATGTAAATTCCTAATTCAGATGATAAGTATTAGGGGTAAAAAAATATTACAGATATATAAACATTTTATTTTTTTTAAATTATTTATAATCGTCATGAATATATCGAAAATTGAGTCTAACGATCAAAATTGTCTAAATTAAAGGAGAAATTTTTGTGTAAACATCGAAAAATGTCACAATTCTCGAGAACGCTCAACTTCAAATTTATTTGTTAAACATACCTGTAATGATATTGTCATTCATGAGTACTAATACAAGTGAAAAAAGTCAATTAAGTTATAAAATAATACGCATATAAATGAAAGTATTTTGCATACGACGTACGAACTAAAAGTATTGTGTTATAATTTGTAAAAGTGCTTTGAGTGCGTACGTTTGAAACGATAAAACGATGTTCATCATTTCAGTGAGTTCGATATTTTCTAGGGGTACCGAATTTATACCTAAGCTGGTCTCTAAATATAAGCAGCGTTGGAGTGAGTAAAAGTCTAGGTCTGAATTCATAGTCATGGGTATGGATTTGAGTTCAAAGTTTTACCATTGGCAAAACAAAGACAGACTGATCTTAAGAAGTTCTTGAGAAATAATTTAGTGGCTATAAATTTGGATCTATGTGACATATTGCCTTATTGGACCACTAGGCTAAAGGTGGATAAACCAAAGATCATACATATTTACACTGTTTAAATCGCTTTTATTAAACTGTTTTATTCAAATTTTTTACAATGTCACTCTGCTGTTTTACTATTACTGCCAATTCTGCTAAAATCATGTTGAACTGAATCGGAGCAGCGCTTATATTTATATGCATATAAATGATATCCGGATTGCATATACATTTACAGGATTACATTATGTTTAACAGATAAATCTGTGCAACTTTTTTCATAAATATGAATTTTTCGATGTTTGTACAAGGATCCTTACATAATCACGGACGTAAAATACTAAATCTTCACATAAAACTATTATAAAAGTACAATAAAATTAAACATCTTTAAAAAATGTTCAGCATAAATTACTTATTTCCGTCTGAATATTTATATCGAATAATAAAAAATCAATGCTAAAATTAATCACGTAGAAAGAAATTTTTATTGTAAAAATAATTTATGCCTCTTCAATAATGCATTGTGTCTTGTAACATTTTAATATTACTCGATCTC
Organism: Torymus flavipes; assembly: GCA_030522905.1. Lineage (NCBI taxonomy): Eukaryota > Metazoa > Arthropoda > Insecta > Hymenoptera > Torymidae > Torymus > Torymus flavipes. Next base: position 4,658 of record JAPYZO010008763.1, on the reverse strand, counting down.
GATTAATTAAATTAAAATAGATTATGTTTATTTCTTCAACTAAAGCAGCTACTTAAAATAGTTTCGCACAGTAAAGAAAAACTGAACACTGATAGGTGGAATATTTTATATATTTGTTTTCAGTTTGTATTAATTTATTTTAAGTTAAATTCAACCTGAGAAAATAAAAAACTTCCTAATATTTATTTGTTGGAATGAGCATCTAATATAGCAATATGAAGATTTTTTTAAATAGATAGAAGAGTTGATATAAAGAGTAATGAAAATATTAATGAAAATGGGAAATACATCAGATATCAGATAGAATAAAGTTAATTCGTCTGTAATGAATGAAATCTTAAGCAGCAAATAAATTAGGATAAATATTGTTTACAAATTCCAATTGTTGTGACGTAAATTTTCATCACCATGAATTGTCCATAATTTCATTATTTACAATCGTTTTAATAACCCATAGCTATGTTGAATCTATAATTAATCCAGATTGTTCGATTAGCTAAAACTACATTTAATTCTGTTCTGCTGCTTGTTACTGATTTATTATTTACTATCTGTTGTTTTGTCATAATTCAATTTGTATTAATAACGACTTTTGTTATATGATTGATTCTTTCATTCTTGTATTTAGAATAAAAGGTACAATCAGAAATCTATTCTTTGTCTCAAGAATTACACATTTTTTTACAGATTTTGAGCATCTTTAAAATTTTTTTGTTCTTATCAGATTTAACGTCTATAGTTTCTTTCGCTTTACTGCTGCTTGACATGTACTATTGTATGTACATATATATGGTAATGTACAGCTAAATATTCAAATTCAAATTTAATTGAAAAAGAATAGAAAATTTAAATTTAGCTCAAAATTTATCATAAGAAAATTTTTAGTGTGATTTTTATTTACTGGAACACGTTTCCCTAAAAATAACAATCAAATTTTTCAATGAAAACTTTACACTGCCGAGAAACCACCAAAGGAGTTTCTTATTCAACGCAGCATTTAAATTAAGAGATATACACTGGTGTGAGTGCAAGGATATAACTTAATGGAAATGAAAATGTTGAATAATTATTAGTAATTTTTAATAATTTTATAAAATTTTGGTTATTAATAATTTTTTCAATCTGAAAATTAACTATAGTAAAAGCTGGTGCTTTTGCATAAAATTGACTATGCTGTCTTAGAAATACTATCTGCTTTTTGTAACATCAGTCAGTTTTATTTTGCGTGCGCATATATATAAACGATTTATATTATTTTGTTACATTTTTATTTATTTATTTGATTTGTATTTCTATAAATCTTGGTTTCGCCCGTTTAGAATTCCATACTTTTCATCTTTTTATTTAAACAATTTACAAGCTTGAAATTGCATGTATGTAGTGTGGTACTCTTCTTTTACTGATCTTTTATTCCAAGTAAGTTCTGGCAATCTTCTCTCAAAGTAAGACGATTACCCAATTCTACTGATTTTTAAAGAGCATCGGATGTGCTTTCTATTTTAATTTTTTTTCAGGTTGTGAAAGTTTCACGTGACTGCAGATAACGATATACATGAATTACGTTTTCATACGGGAAAATACCTTTTTCCTCACACCGGGCCGAAAGTGCCTCATTCCCACCCTGCTCCGAAACGGAAATATGGTATTTTCGGCCTCGATGTGAGGAAAAATAGTATACGCTCCACGGGAGTGAAATCGGCCAGCCCACATGTCGTGTTTGCCACCCTCGCCTTCAGCTCGGGTGTCAATTTACACGAGCTTTGGACTGTCCAAGTTTTTTCCTCCTTCCTAGGTGCGTAATATACTATTTCTTCAAAGTTATTTTTAAAAATTTCACCTTCACATTATATATATATCATATTATATCTCATTAAAGATGAAAAAACATGTTGATATGATTACATAAAGCTACCGGTTTTGTCGTCATTAAAGTTAGCTATAATACCGGAGCATAACGGGGTCAGGGTAAAGGTGATATATACGAATAAGAAAGTAACGAAAAGAAAAATCACTAAATTGCATTATGAAACGCGAGTGCGTGGCGCACGCATGGTATTTTAGTAAGACTAGGTGAGTATTTATTTCTGGCCGTGCAAGGACGGCATGTTGCATTTAAAATCGAGCGGTTGTATAGTTCTGCAGAGCTGTAATTTAGGCGCTCTTGCCATGCTATCACGCGCTCGGCATAAAAACTGTTCTGATCGAGATAAGTTGGGCCCGAAAGGGGCGTTATTATTGATTTACTTATAATGTTATCTTGCAAGTGATTTTTTTTCAAATATCTTCGCGAAAAATCTCTTGTCTCGTTCACAAGATTTTTTCAACTCAATTTATAAATAATATAATCGTATGGTATATGAATTCTTCGAAAAAACTATCCGATCTTCATGATTTACCGTACGGATGAATAAATATATATCTACGTTTTTAGAGTTTGAATGAATTTTATGCACTCAAAATTACTGATAGGTATAGGTTTTTTGGCTGATGCATCGGTTAGAGAATAAATTCCTCTTCATCCATATTTACATTTTATCACGTAATAAATATACTTTTATTAGCCTTTATTAGTTACCGGATAATCTTGTAAATTCTTCATTCACCATCAACATCACTTTTTCTATTTTTTTTTTATTTTCAATTTCATTTTTCCTTTTAAAAAACAACATGTTCACGAAAAGAGCGTGCAGTCGTCCTTCTGCACGACCGACTCGGAACCGTTATTACCACCTTCGCAGGTTTTATCGTACGTAGTTTCCGGACTGCCGACGTGCGGTCTCAGGAACAGCTTCCTCGGACTAATGCCAGTTGCAAAGGGGTCCGGCGACTCGTTGTCGATCAGTGGTGTAGTCTCGAGGACAGATGCGTTGGACCGTTCAGGCGTCTACTACACAATAATTATGAGTAAAGTCATAGCCGTTTCGTCGATATATAGAATTTCATGTCGATTTTCAAAATCAATGTCAATATTGTACCCTCGCGAATGTGCATATAGGGAATTGGCAATTTTACACGAATTTATATGTTGATGTAAAAGATTCCACAGCGAAAATAATAAATGCTAATAATTGCAAATAACTGTTAATAGCTGTAATTAGTTGTAGTTATATTTGAAGTTATTAGCAGTTATGAACAGTTATGAACAGTTATTAACAGTTATTTGCAGTTATTAGCAAGCTAGTTATTTGCTGCAGAGACTATTTTCGCTAGGGTTTCAAATGGAAAAACTCTTAAATGGAATTACATATCGCGACGTTTCCATATTTTCCCTTATTCTTTTTAACTATTGCCTTTTGCTGATATTATTCTTCTCGCATTGTTTTTTAATCCATCATGAAGCGATAATTTTTAGCACCTTCAAAACAAGGTCAACCATAAAGAAAAATTCAACCCAGAAATCTCTAAAATTCCGTCACATCCCCGAGTATATATTACGTACTTATAAAAACTCTCATCCCGCAGAATAAGTTTCCCACAACCGCAGCTTTATATATACCGTATAACATCGCTCGTTCCTCCTACGCTCGATCTCCTTCTCGACCTGCCTGATCTTCGCCTGCACATTGGCCAGCCTTGACCCGGCGATCTGCCGCTGTGGCGCGTACGCCGCGAAGCTCACGTTCACCCTCTCCTCGCACTCCCTCTCCCTCAGCGATGCCAGCAGCTGTCTAACATCTGCATCGGACTTTAGCTGTAAAATCAGCGGGTCAAGCGCCTCAGGTGCTTGGGCACCGCAGCCCTGATCTTCCATCAACCTAGCGTTTACGAGGCTCTCGATCTGAGCTTTGAGGACGTTGCTCTTGAGCTGCGCCTCGGTTATGTAAGGGATGAGACGCGTTGGGGTGGACGGGGCGCTAAGGTAGAGCCCGAGGAGACCGTTTATCTGGTGCGTCGTGCGGGATTCGCGGAAGAGCTCGTCTTTTGAGAGCTGCCTGATGTACCTGCGATATATATAGGGGAGCAGGTTATTATATTTAAGTGATGACGATTTGGAGAGGGGGGAGGTGTAATATAGGACCTAGAGGCTTGCTCTAATATCTCGTCGACGGACTCGCAGATGTTCGAGGAGGGTATGTGTTTCAAGAGGATGCGAGTGACGGCTGATGGAATAATTCCTTGGATGCTGAGTAACTGGGATATTATAGCTTGCAGCTGGATCGATAGGGGACAGTTTTTTTGAGAACAGATAGCACCGTTGTTTCCCTCCTTGCACAGGTGGTCTGTGCTGAAGCTGCTGTTGATGTTGGCTCTCGAGGTAGTGCCAGCGGTGTTCGATTGCCACTTCTCGCACACGTTGGTTAAGGATATTCGGGCTCTGTTGGCCCCGCAGGTACACTCGCCTTCGTTTCCTTTTCGTTGTTAAGTTTTTATTTTATTTTTTTAGCAATTAGAAATAACTCTATTAGAACCGAAACGTTTAAAAAACGTTTTTAAAACGTTCTTTGAAACATTTTATAAATTTTCAAAAATCGTTTTAAAAACGTGGATAATGTCCGCTTCATTCACACGTTTTTAAAACGTTTTAAGAATGTCTAAAAAAATGTCTTTAAAACATTTTGAAACTTTACAAACGGTTTAAAAACGTTTCTAGAACGTTTGTATAATCTACAAGGTATGTTTGAAATAAATTTTGTCGTTTTTAGAACATTTTAAAAACG